>JAQIXX010000962.1:0-42447 GCA_034700605.1 Willowsia nigromaculata
GCGCCAGCAAATAAAATCCCAAGTGAGATGGGAAGCAAGAGAGAACTGGAGTTGATGAACCTCGTGTTCTCCAGTGAAGACGAAGATTATGATCAAAGTGAGACCAATAGTCTATTTCCGCATTTACTGATTTTTAGCAATTTAAAATTGTTTTAGTTTCTGCTTTTGTTGCTTGCAGGTACGCAAAATCATAATTGGTCATGTGATTCGTGATAAAAATGACTGGAATTCCTGAAGAGATGACCTGGGAACAGTGCGACTCGTTTCAAAAGCCTGGCTTCAGGACATGCGTCGTATATCTGCCGTATCGCTGTAACGAGGATCGGAGTACGCTTTGCCAGAAAAATCAAAAGTGGTTTTTGGTAAAGCCTTATTATTTTTTGCTTAAGTGTACTTCCCTACATAAAACGAATTTAGTCGCCGAAGTTCACTTTACATAACACTACTCATTTTTAAATACTGCAAAAATTACTGTCATTATTGAAGGGTTTATCGCAAAAGTACATTTTTGAAAGCAGAGTTACACTTACTTCTTTGAATATATGTAATACAATGTACAGGGTTTGGCACAAGACTAATTTGTGGCTGAGTGTACTTCTAAGACTCCTTATGATTAGTTTTAAGAAAAAGCAAAAACATTTGTTCCAGAAGCGGAAGTACACTTGTGGATTTGAAACCAGTTCAAAAAATTAAACCAAGTTTTAAGTGCTGATTTAAAGTGCACTGCTATGACTATAAATAAAGCATTTTAAACGGCGCATTGCATTATGAGTTAACTGTACTGAGAGTCAGTAGCTACACATCATTTTCCTTTAGGAAAGGAGCATAGATGTCATGGTTTGTATAAGTTTTGGTGTTTATTAAAGTTTTTTAACTCATACATATTTTAATGGAATTAGATAGTCTCACAAGAAAACATAACATCACCTGCATGCTACTACGGTATAGTCAAGCAGGACGTATCTTATATGTATTTTGAAATTCATTGCTTTAGTTCTTAAGTTATAGCAATAACTTAAATTGATTTTAAAAAAGATACATATATTTCCTAACGCATTGGGCAAGTATCTTATTATTAAGTTACAAATATCTCACAGAATCCGTGACACGCATCTGACAGTTTTCATGACAAGTATTTCATTGACGTCCTGAAAAGTATTTTACACATTAAAAAATATCTCACATTACATGAACAATATCTCAGATTTTATAAATTATATCTCACATTACATGAACAATATCTCAGATTTTATAAATTATATCTCACAGCATTTATGATACATGTATTGCAGATTTTCGCAATATTACCATACAAATTTTGACGACGAACGCCACATACATATATGGCAAATATCTTACTGACTTCGGGACAGTTAATAAGAGATTTTGTGAAAACACTTCACAAAAAGTGTATCGAATTCCATTTTGCATCGTATGTTCGAGACGAATCATTGCTTGAAAATATTTTTAACACCAATGTGGGAACAAAATCAGCAAGTCTCATGGATTCCGTCAAAAATCTTATTTAATGTAAAAATGCCTGATATATTTGCAGCATATCTAAAAGACTTACGAGGAAGGACTTTCAGCGGAAACCCTAAATTTAAAGAAAAATGCACATGACTACGTAGATTTAGGTATGGAGAATACGATGCAATCGTCGAATTGCCCGAATGGTGAGGTATGTGGTCACAGGAATTTATTCAAGGTGTTTGAAAGTGCGTGGGGCGCGCGCTCTGCTCAGCAAACAAACCCTCTCCATAAGCATGCTTCCCGTTGTCCCTTACAACACACAAATATTTGAAAGCCTTAAAACAAATGTTCGAAAGCTTTAAATACAAATATTTGAAAGCTTTAAACATGAAAATTTGAAAGCCTTAATACAAATATTTAAAAGCTTTAAGCACAAACATCTGAAAGCTTTAAACACGAATATTGGAAAGCTTTAAGCACAAACATCTGAATGCTTTAAGCACGAATATTTTAAAGCTTTAACACAAATGTTTGAAAGCCTTAAAAACAAATGTTTGAAAGCTTTAAACACAAATGTTTGAAAGCTTTAAATCCAAGTTTTAAATACAAATGTTCAAAATTTCAAGCACGAAAACTTAAATGGTTTAAACACAAATGTTTACAAGCTTTAAGCGTAGTTGATTTGAAAGCTTCAAACACAAATATTGGAATGTTTTAAATACAAATTACAAATAAGTTTTAAGCAAAATATCTTGAATGCTTTAAACACGAATATTTAAAAGCTTTAAGCACAAATATTAGAAAGTTTTAAACCCAAATATTTGAAAGCTTCGAGCACGAATATTTGAAAGCATTAAACACAAATATTGGAAAGTTTTAAATTCAAATTACTGAAAGTTTTAAGCAAAACAGCTTGAATGCTTTAAGCACGAATATTTGAAGGCTTGAAGCATGAATATTTGAATTCTTTAAACAATAATATTTGAATGCTTTAAACACAAATAATGTAGTCAGTGACATGTGCTCTAGTCCATAGTTATTTAATAATGATGTATGTTTAAATTTTGTGGTATTCGTTCACTGAACTACAGTGTCATATAGCAGTTTCAATGCGTGACGCTGTAGAGTAACAAATGTTTGGAAGTAAACTTCAAGATTTTGGCAGTACACATTGATTTTTTAGTTCGGAGTACACTTGCCAGATATACGACCCATGATACCTTTGGCATTCGATTTGGACAAAGTGCACCTGAGACTGGACGAGCATATAAAATTAACAAATCGCGTTACTCAGCCAAATGTTAAAGTTTCAAACGGAATTCAAATTTTCTTACCTGCTAATTCCTGGAGACCTTGTGTTCCTGAGAAAGGGATCAAGTGAGTTCAATTTGCTTCATAGAATTGCAGAGAATCATTCCACTGTTGAGTGGCATTTCAATACAGAATATAACGAGACTATAAATTCTTGCAATAAAACTGAGAATCTAAAATGGTCAGATGATATCTCCAACTTTGATCCTATTTATAGACGGATTTTGGATGCGAAAGGTATCAAGCACATAATTTCAAGGAGTAGCTATCAATTTGTAAGCCACAATAATGCGTGGGTGTTTGGAAACTGGGGAAACCCTTGGATACTCAATCGTTTTAGGTGGATTTATATGTCTGGAATATTCCATTATATCAATTCAACTGTTAACTGGGCAAACTATAAAACAATTAATTTACCGAGTTTGGATAAAAATGTGAGTAAGCCTTTTTTATCTTATGATTCCGAACTTGTTGTGTCTCTCAACGCCAACACGATCTTAATATTTATTTTTTATGGCATTGGGCTTTTTCTAGGGTCAGCTTTAATACTTCTAGAGTGTTATAATAAAATTGGGGGGATCGTTAAGTCATGCATTCCTTTTCTAAAAAGACGTTTTATTGTAGTTCGGGTAAATATTAATATATTTGGAAAATTCATAGGTTTAATTGCACGGAATATGAAATAAGGGAATACTACATACGAAAAATAATCCCGAATAAGCAAATAAGAATGTAAAAGAAAAATTTTCTAATAAAGATATTCTAGTAAATAGCATCATGATTTTTAAAATACTTAAAATGGTGAAAGCCTAATTTACAACATATTTTTGCGTGGTTTTAAATCTAAGGACTTTGATCTAATGGTTGATCGTTTTTTAATAACACTCAGAAAACCTTTCTCATGTTTAACATGCAATTATCGAATAAAGTCAATATTTAGAGAGGACTTCTAATATTTATTTTATAGAACAAAGACCAAATGAGAAGCTAGTTTTATCCCATCTATCTGACAATATTTAATATTATGACTTGGGAAACTGTTATGATAACAATTTCCACAGTAATATTCTCTAATGTAACCAGTATGTAAGAAAAATAGGCATGTTATTGGCATCACAATTGTCACCTAATTTACATTTACATAGAAAAAAATATTGAACATTTTCACAGTAAAGTGACAGGAAAAACGGAATCGTGGTAGGTTTGTTTGTGTGCATTTAAAACTTATTCATGTGGAAGTTTCGTTGATAAATAAATTTAAATTGATTATACCTATCTGTAAAATTTTATTCTTCTGTTGAAATAGTTAATATGTGGATTCATACACTGCTGGCATACAATTCGTAATCACCATTGGGAATGTATTGCCATCATTGCACAATAGAATATCCAAAAAACCACTTTACCTTTCAGGAGATTAGGCAATAAATAAACTTAATATACTCAGAAGAATAAGATTACATCTAAAAACCTGTTTTTATGCCGCTGCAAAGTTTTTCTATTTGTTGATTTTGGTATATTTGAAAAACAAACAGAGAGCCAACGCGCATCTCGTGTAAATATTCATGAATAACTGCATATAAAAGAGTGTGTATACATACTTGCTTTGGTAATTGTGTGAAAAAGGGATTCAATTTGAATGTATGCAAGTGATTTTGTTCAAAAGTTTCTTCCAAATTTTGATATTTTGCCTGAATTTCTTCCCAAGGTTATACCGACTACATATTTCAAAATAATGCGTTATCTGAATACTTTGTTAGGCTTAATGAAAATTAGGGCCAAAGAAGCTTAATGAAATATACATTCTGCTTAAGTGAGTCATGAAAATCAATGACTGTCCTATCCTAATGCCACATTTAAAAGATTTTCCTATTCGTAATTCTTAACAGCGAAAGAAATCCAACAAAACCAAAGTGTTTGCTATGTGTTCGAAGAGAAATATGTACACTTTATGTACAGATTAACCAAAACAGCACTGATAGCGGCAAATACTATTTTAAATTTTATGCAAACATGCTTGAAAACTAGCAGCACAAAAAGTAGGAACTTAGCAATTTTCAGCGAAACCAAACTGTTTATTAGAAAATTAATGCTGCAATGTTTATCGATACAATTTTCTAAAGCTTACAAGCTAGAGCATGTAATGATGTATATTTGTAATGGAATGGCTCTATTCGGGTACACGTAAAATTATGTTTGCAAGTTTGTGTCCAAGTCTAATGCTTTCACGGAATTACACTTGACCTGAGATTCTTCTCTTGTGTACCGGAACCGAATTTCACCGAATTTACATGCACATGACAAATCGCAGAATGGGAGCATTAAGCTTTCCACATTATAAATGACTCCATATTCTGATTTAAGTCTAATAATCTGATGGGGGTCAAATACATAAAGCGTATACATAGCTACATTAAAGGTATGTCACGAAATAAATAAAGATTACTTTTTGTGAATAACTTAATTACTCATTCATGCATTTATGAACATATTGATGGCACCTTTCTTCATTAAAAACATTGCTTTCAAACCTTGTCATGCATTTGACCAAAAAACCTTTTATAATCCTAATTATTTTGTACAAGAACATATATTATTTACCAAAGATGATATCTTGAGAATTTACTCTGTTACGATCGTAAAAAATGAGGCAATATACCATCATAAGAAGAATATCAAAAACCAGGAAGAAAAAATGGTGAATAAAGATATGAAAAGGCTTAGCATATCAGCGTTCTTGTACCCAAACTTTTTGACCCAATGACCAAATGTTGGTTGTAAATATTCTGCAAAAGTACCTGCACACACCTTACCTTCACTTTATAGTTTCACATAGCATAGCATTGCCTATTATGTTATGATAATACAAAGGTTTCCTTGCAGGAATTCCTGCAGATTTTTTGTAAACAAATATCAGGTTTTTATGGTTTCTCCTGCATAATAATCCAACCTTTCTGTCTGAACCTTTTCGCAACTCATGAAAATGTAAGGAAAAGTCGATTAGCAATTTGGCATATAATGAGTTTTTTGGTTTGGTTTGCTTCCATGATAAACCTTTTCTTTGAGAATGGGCTATTAAACCATGCATTTAGGATTTTTTCTTGTATCTCTCGATGTATTCAAAAATGTTTGATTTATTCTCCTAATGTTTTATGGATAGTGAATGAATTACGCACAATTTGCTTGAGAAACTTTCTCTAAGAAATCATTTTCTAATAATTATTAGGCTAGTGTTGATATAATTCTTTGCAAGTTGAGTGAAAAATCAAACAAAATAGATCAAGCAGAATGAAAGTCAGAAAGGGTGAGAATTTGGTACGGTGTTCATCATCATAACAAGTTGTTATTGGTTTTGAGGCCTACTTTGTCCTTCAAATATTTGTTTTCATGTACGCAGGAAGGCTTTTACTGAAAAGGGCATGTCGATGATGTGAGAAGAGACAAACACATCCCAAAGTGACGCGTAAAAAGGAATGATTTTTCTTCTTCTTCAACATCACTCGCTTCCAACACATCTAGCTGAAATCACTCAAGTTACCGTGTCACGTAAGATGTATTGTCAGGCTGTCTCTAGTATCAAAAATTCTCAATATCCCATCAGCCAAGCTTGCGACGGTGAGGATTAAAAAAGGTAGAGGTCACTGCAAAATACCACGCTTTTTGTAGGAACTACGTCAGGGAATGGTCCATTGCCATCAAATGGTTTTCAAATTTTTAAAACAAGTTATTCTGCCTCATCCCGACAAAATGAAGCTTACGGATTCAGAGGAGAAGACCTGCCTGGGCTACCTACGTGTCCTGGAGGCGGAGTCAACTGACTCCGATAGGGATGACTTGACCATTTGTTTGCATTTCGACGTCAACCCGTACTTTGGAAATGTGTTTCTAAGAAACACGGTCCCTTCATTATTTTCCTGGAACGGAGGAAATTGATGTCGCAGACACTGAAGTTATGTGGAAGCCGGGATACAACGAAGCCAGCAAAGTGCCAACACTTGTTGACGACATCCCTGGAAAACCAGTCGTCCCAGTCTTTGCAAAATTCAGAGCTACTAATATCAAGGGACGTGACTACATGAAAGATGCCTTTCTTTGGGATATTTGGCTTTTCCCATGAACTTGTACCAAGTAACCGAATCTTCTGGATTAGATTCCATCATTCCAAGCATTTAGAGAATTTACTTTTTTAGGAAAACTGGTCGTTCCACTAAGCCCATAAGTTTGTTTAATACCATGGTTGTCATTGTATTATTAAAGAAGAAAAAGTGGTATTTTCATAAACATCATTCGTATCATTTTAACTGTAATTCCACAAAATACCTTATAATTACATGTAAGGCTTATTAAGAATCAATATTTTAAAGACAAAACATTAGTCTTAGTGGAACTATGAATACTCGACTCTTTCGCGTTCAATTGCTCACTCATAGTTCATTAGGCTGGCGAAGCACGCAATTTTTAGCCATGTTTAATATTCAAAAGGAATATCTAATTTTGAATTCGAATTGCCCGACCAAATCCCGATGATAACCCCCAAAGTCTTATTGTTTTCAACAAACGCTGATGTTGAGTGAAGGATGAAGTCACACAAGACAACAGAGCACGTGGGAGTCGTGTTTAGAGAAGATCCAAATCAGTACGCACCGCTTGAGAGATTTCTCCGAAAGTTTGGAGACACGGTTAAATATTTCTCGTGCAGCTACGGAGAGGGCGTCACGGGGAGAGACTGGTGCATAGACCACAAGGGGCTGCTCTGCTGGATGCTTAAAATCCGGATCAAGTCGTACATGGAATGGAATTCCGAAGATTTTGTACTCGTGGAATCAGTGAACGCACTCAGGTTTGACAATGTCCATCCTTCACTGCTCATGCTAAGGTCATGCTCCGTGTAGTATTACTACAGCGTTTTTCCAGCATGAAAAGGCTATCTCTGTTTACTGTGTGACTGGTGCCTAGGAATCGAACACTTCCTTATTCGCCATCATATTAATAGTTTTTGATGGCATAATGTTTGTGAAGACGGCTCATTAGACACCGAGCACAAGACATTATGGTGGTCGTGACAAACAGCGCCCCGCACTATAGTTTACATCAACGTTCAATACAGGATGCCCTTTACAGATCCCATCAGGGTGAAGAGCACCACTCCAGACAGTAGAAGTATGACTCTCTTCAATTAAACTGCTATTTGTTATATGCTTTGGTGTATTTAAAGTAATTAATATGATTTTTGTTCGGCACAATCCTCAGGTGTGCGTCACCGCCATCAAACCGCGTCAAATCAGATGGATTCCTAGCCGAGCTCCACCCAAAAACAAGGACCGTTCAGATCAGCTGGGTAAAGCTCCTCCCAGCAAAGTCCAGTCACAGACCAAACCTCAAACTCCGGCCGCCAGTGAAGTCCAGAGACCTCTGGACACACGGATGGACAATGAAGACGATGAATACGATTGTCTTTACAACGTCATTCAAAGTGTCGCGAAGCAACTTGGAAACGACTGCGACGTCATAAGTAATTAGTCCGGAGAAGGTTGGCAAAGGCGCCGCAGAGAACGCTGGGCGTAAATTCATTTCCAATCAAGATTTAATGCTTCTTTTGCGAATCAGTATTTATTTTTAATTGTTATTCATAAAGTGCGGACGTTGAAAAGGTGAGTAGGGGTTGGGTAAATGAAAGTTCCGGAAATAAGAGCTGCACTAAAAACACTTTAAGAATCCTTGGTACAGCTCTCAAAATTACAGTGAGTTTTCAAGAGCATGTGAAATAAGGCAGATTTTAACTTTGATTTTGTGCTTCTCCTAGATTATTTGTGACAGAAAAGATAACAGCACCAACCTCGGGTCAAATTTAGTGGAGATGGGGATCCAGCCCGACTTAATATCGGTAACAAATATTGGCGTTTGGAGAGCTGAAAGTGCGGAGGCGGACTGAGCGGATACGTACTCTCTCTAAATTTTAGATACGGGCAAAAACTTCAATAATGTCCTTCTATGCTTCCTTTAGGACCTTACAGCACTGAGAGAGTCGATAAAAATTGATGTGTCCATGTTCCGCGTAAGTTGGCATCCAGCTGTTTTGATACACATACCGTTTAATTTAAATGTTCATTAATTGTATTGCGTGCAGTCCTCCAGTAATCAACCTTGAAAGTTATAGCGGAAATAAACCAAAAATTTGAAGTCCCAATCCACCTTTCATTCTATGACGAAAGTTTTCAAATTATAATATTACCGGTATTAGCTATGATTTTGTAAATATTTGAGTTTAATTAATTTGATTTTGATGCTAAAATGGAGACAAATGCTAAAACGGACAAAGCGTCAATCCAATTACTAAAACATGATGTATAACTTATTCTTTCCCCAAAATATTTAGGAAAATATATTCGTCCCTGAAGAGTAAAAAACCAAATTTGCAAATAATTCCCTGAAACTGTCAATCTGAAGAAGTTTTTGAAGAATGACGTTTGGGAGACGGTTGGTATGGATGACGTTTTGAAACATTTAACAAACTATGTATTTGCTCTAGCTTTCGAAGTTGTGTTCATCATCTGGAGAGCAACTGATGAAAACCAAGAATGTATAATTAATTTAAGAAAATTAAAGCTAGGTATAAATAAGAGAAAAAGTTTTTCTTTACTGACTAAAATACATACTTATATATTTCCAGATTAATTGATACTATTTTGACGATTATTTTAGTGGCGTTTAACTCGGAGATATTGCTACTATTTTTGGTGCGAAAAACAAAAAAATCTTGAATAATTTTTTCAAAAACATTTTTCAAGTATTCTACAGTAGAAAACCTGTTTGGCTATGTCAGTTGTTGAGTTATGTGACCAAATAATGGCTCTATTTGGCAGTGTTGTGCAGTATCAATGAATTTGAATAATGTACGCTGTTAGAATGCTCAGTGTTGTAACAAAGTGAAACGGGAGGGAAAGATCTTGGGAGTAAGCTGTCATGGGAGCAACTTCCATGGGGGCAAATGGACCCGGGAGCAACGGGCCGGTAACGTAACTAAGTGCATTTGGGCTGTGGCCTTTCCCTTTGGAACGGACTTTGCTTTGCTATTTTGCCTTTGCCATGCTATTTTCGAAAATTAAACAACTTGCAAATGAAAAGTTGACATTGAAAAGTGCCGACTTGCAAAGTGCAGATTCAAACTTTTCAACTCATAATACGCTTTTCATCCCACCAAACTCATGTCTTCATTGCTATTCTATGAACTTTTCACTGCTTTTAGCAGCATACTTCACCTTACAATTGAATAATCCAATTTTAAATCTAGTTAAAATCAATTGTATGTGCGGCATAAGGCATAATGAATTTATTTCAATCCTATAATAAGTCAAACATCATTTTAAAAAATTCAAGCACCTAAGATGCTACATTAGCATAAATTGGGATGTTTTGAATAAACATAATCTAAAATTATACTCTCTGTCATTACATAGTTACAATAATTGGTGTTGTATGAGTATCTTAAACGCAAGTGAATTAAATAAAGTATAATTTAGGGATCATTCATGCTGTAAGTGACGGCAAAATGTTTCTTGTGATATTCCATGTTAATGGGTGTTCCAATTCTGTTTCGGACCATCCATGTAATACGTACTATCCAAGTTTGGAAGGGGAGTTTCCTTGACATCCCATGTTAAAGGGTACATCCTTTCCATTAATTAAAGAGTGAGATAGGGTGGGGTCTGAAAGGTCTGTTTTAGCGTTACGTACTCAGTGGATGATCCCATTGAAGCGTGAAACTAGTGTGGAAGATGCAATTAAAAATTTATTTTTTGCGTTACTTTCTCATGGAATGTTTTTCTTTTCAATTAAGCATCAAAATTTAATGACATGAAATTTTTTCATAAGCATTAAATATATTTTTGCATAAAATGTTCATTAGTAAGTGAACAAACTATTGCGTTTTGCGTTGAAAATTGTTACCTTCACTCATGTGATATCTCTAGTAAAGATGTGTTTTGGCTTTGCAAGAAATGCCCTAACTTAGCAATTCTAGTAAAGTGCAAAGTGAAAAGTTCGATTTCACTTGTGGGATGCAGAGACTTTGCACTTTTCAAAAATTGCAAATTTGACTTGCATAGTAAAGCCGTTTGCATAGCAAAATCGTGGGAAAGGCCACTGGTCTACTGTTCTTAATGCCTATTGAATAGGGAGATTCTAGTTACGTGCTAAAAATTTGTGACAGGGCAACAGCATGTAGTTTTGATTCTTTGAAAAATGCAGTAGATTTATTTCTCTGTGGTATTGTGAAAACTCGAATGAAACCAAATAACAATGTAACAATTTGTGTAAAAATATGACAGGAAGAGTTTTTGAGCCCCATAGGTACAAAACGTTACCTCACGTACAAGTGCAGAAATATTTTTACGACAGCTCTCATTTTATCATTACTAGACTACTATAATCTAGTATGGGGACATTTGAGTGAAACAAAATGCAGAAGAATTAACCGAATATTATTAAAAGCAACAAAGATTATAATACCAAGTAGAAAGCTCGTAAGGACTAAAATTGTCCTAATTGACACAGTGAATTGGTTACATTTTCAAGAACGAGTGCAAATATACATGTTAGTCTATATATTAAAAAATTGTTAGTCTATATATTTAAACATGTTAGACAAAAATCTTCACTTAACAAATCATTTTCGTCGTTTCAACAAAAAGAAACTTGTCACTCATCAAGACTGGAAAACGATTTTATTGTTTCAAAAATCAAAAATGATATAGGACAGGCAATTTCTTTTACAGAGGAATCAAAGTGTGAAATAAGTTACCTAGTGAAATTAAAGACTTACAAAACTACGCTGAAATCGAGTATTAAGTGCGTAGATTCGTAGTGAATTAGAGAACACCAGATTCTTGTTACCTTTAAAATATTTTAAATATATTAAAAAATGCATTGATGTATTATGCTCGCGTTAGTTATATGTTGGAAGGAGCGCTTTCTGTGTGAATGGTTACTAAATTTGCTTCTCTGAACGACTATTTCGACTAAGATCAAACCCTGAAATGCCTATGTATGTCGGTAGGTGCAGCAGAAAACAATTTAGATGGCCAACTTCCACAACAGAGCTTCCAAAGATGTATTTTTTCGAATTGTTTATTGCCGTGCACATTATTACTATATACTTTTAAATGCTAGAACATACTATAGTTCGTTTTTATTTATTTTATTATTGTGAACTAACTTTGAAAACAACGTGTATACCGTAACATGTTATACTCAATGCCACATTGTCAATAAAATCTGGAATCAAACAATAAAATTTTTAATCACATCAATTACGTTTATATCATTTTCAGAAGTAAGCAAATTTTTGAATAGAAAACACGAATACTTTCATATTAAGCATAGCTGTTTGAACTTAAGGAGCACATACGTTTGTACCATATTTTCAACAGGTTATTAAATAACTAAACCCAATTGAAGGCACTCTAATTACTGTTAAGCTTATTCCAAATCAGGCATTTCCAGCATTATTAAAGGCATTATTTCATCAAACACACCGCCTAAAATTTTGAGTTCACTTATTTTATCAATTTTATGATTATTTATACAAACATCAAAACTCTGTAGTTTCTTAAGAACATGTTCTTTTTCCCAATACAAGTAATTTAGTTTTTGATACATTTAAGCTTAGCTTGTTTAGACTCAACCAACTAAAAATACGCTTTAATTCAGATTCAATTATATTCAATAATTCTTTTAATGTCATTTGGAGATTCTGAAATACCTATATTACAATCATCTGCGAACATATAAATGTTGGAATCATAAAAAGTTTCTACAATGTCATTGATAAAAAGAGTGAAATGGAAAGAAGACGTGCTCTAACCCTGTTTTATGCCTCTAGTCGTTTGTTTAATATATGATCGAATTATATTATCATTTTTTCACTTGTACGTACTGATATCTTTCGTTTAGAATATCAACAATGATTTCCTCATTTATTCCATACCAACACATTTTCTTTACCAAAAGTTCTCTATCCACAGTATCAAAGGCTTTTTGAATATCAAGGGATATTAAAATACATATGATTTTTATTAAAAGCATCGTATACAAAATCACTTATTGCAACAAGAGCATGTAATGTACTGTATCCTTTCCTAAACCCAAATACGTCAGAATAGTCGTCGAAAAATTTTGGTGCCTTTGTAAGTCATGCTTGATGGAAGAAAATTAAAATTCACATGGCACAAAGACGCATACATTACGATACGATGAATAAATCAATACGGCACTATGTACATAAAGCGTTGTGTTAGCAAATAATTTCATACGGAAGCACATATTTTGTGTTATATGGTAACATAGTTGTGCCACAACAGTTGTGCAATCCTATATTATTTAATGTATTACATTTCACAAGAAAGCAGGACAAATTCAATATCAAAATAAGGAGGAGGAAACGTCACGTGGGCATGTACTCAAGATTTTGAGTACGTAGTTGAGCAAAACCAAATTTCCAATTAATTTTCTCCATGGTAAGTGTATTTTCTCCGTAATGTTATCCGTAAGTATATAAAATATATACCTTGCAATCATCCAGTGTTTTCCGCGGCAGTGAACCATCATTTAAGAGATTTATTTGTGTACTTAAAAATATCACGAGTAGCCATAACAGGGGCTTACTTCCTCTGTCAAGAGTAAAAAATCAGCCAATTCTTTCTTGCGAATTTATTTATATTCAAAATACTTTAACACCGCTAATTATCTGGCAAACATTGAAGAGGTTTTGGGCTATTTTCTTTAAGAGCATTAAAACATTATTTGTTATTGTCATCTCAGTAGAGCATGTGCTGTATAACAGTGTGAGAAATTTCTTTGATTCAACTCCAAAATTCATTCCAAGTACTTGACTTCAAACAGGAATTGTATAAGATAATTAATTACACCTTTCTTATCCTAACAAACAATCGTCGAAATATATTTATCTAAAATCCTTGTGAAACTTATAACCGCTAAAATGCTGCAAATCAACATAAACTCATTCCTCCAAATATTTAAGTGCTGTCTGATACATATAATTCGAAACGATTTCAAAAATGAGTTTAATTCACTCTATTGGAACACTTGTTTTCCAGAGATGGATTTTTATTACACAAATATTCCAATCGTTTCGTCAAAGCATGTGTGGCAACCTTCAAATAGCCACATTGAAGGCCAACTTTCTTGCAACCGTAGATATTTTGTTTTGAATCAGTCAGCGTCTTAGTTAAAATTCTCGCAAGAGAACCCTTAGCATAAACTTGTTTGCTCAATTCAACTTCATTTGGTACTATGCTTATTTCTGAGTTTTGATCCGGAAATAAGATTCAGTAGCGTAGACACCAAACCAAAAAAGAACCTTTACATGACACCGTTTTGTTTCAAGGATCTCATATACAGAGATCATGCTGGGAAGCATATTGGAAGAATTATGAATATATCTATATCTGCAAAGCAAGATTTTCTTCTTGAACCGTATTCAACCGTATATTTGCTGAAATTTGGGAATTTTCAAACTTTATTAATTCCGAAACTGGAAGGCTCCTACGTGTCTAAATGGTTCAGTTATGTGGACAACTCTTTCCTACCGAAATTTTTGTAATTGGGTCATAACCAGTATCACACGACCTATTTTCATCCGGATAATGTTGCCAATCAAAATACCAAAATTATTGTGGAGCTACTTCCCAAGCCATCACACTATTTCCATTTTCAACATGTGCGATCATCATTTTCCGTTTTATCTGTGATGGGCTTAGTGGACATAATCAACAATTACATGGAGTATTTTGAAATCGGCTCATTGAAGATCAATGATGTCTTCAAATTTCAGAAAATTTATTCATACATAGTAAAACCATATCTACACAAACTTAATCTTGTAATATTTAAAATTATTATTGTAAATTTTGGCTTTATAGTCTTATCCATTATCCCAAAACCTTAGACGAAAGTTTGATTATGACTAACTCAGATTACTTCTTAACGGCAATAAAGTCCTGTAGTAGCAAGACTGCATTTGTGGCGACTAAAACTGAGATTGGCACAATGATTTGGAAATACTTCCTAATAGTTGAGCAGGACACCACAGGAAATCATAAATTTGTTGCGAGAGGAAAAGACAAACCTGTAAGAAATCAGCGTAAATTTGGTTTTAAAGGGGTGTCTTGGCCTGTCTCCATTAAAACGTTTACGTACAGTCGGTAAAAGTGAAATTTCTCAGAAGTTACATGAATGGAAAATATGGATAATCAAGTTAAAGAATTACATTGTAAGTCAAGAGTTTCGACAGAGGGAAACTGTAAAACCAATTTCAATAGGTGACAATATACTTGTTGTTTGTCTGCTTTATACCGGAAGGATGACAGGTTGTATTTTTATTTGGACGGTGGAGTCAATTTATAATTTATTGTCCTATTTAAATGCTGATATAATAATTTTCAAAAAAAGTTTGCGTTTCATGGAGAAACATTGTATAAATTGTATTAATAAATGAAGAATCTAACTGAATATAGTATTTAATCGCATTTGTCCTTCATATATAACAAGATTGAGTTTAAAAGTTTCTATTACCGTTGAAACCTATGAATAAAAATTTCTAACATGCAGTTAACTTTTCTTGTGGGGTTTCATGAAAATATCTTTACAATAAAGCTTTGTCTTTGAATTCGGCTGATTTTCAGGTCTGCTTTGCATTTGAAAGAATGGAAACACGAAAAAGTACTTGCTTCAGTTCATTGCACCACTATTTGGAGGGATATATTTAGTTTGAAAACAATGAGCTAAGCTACTGCAAATTAAATACTTTATAGATGAACGCACATTGTTATGCTGTTTTTGGATTGGGTTTGCTTGCTAATATTGGTGGTTTCCAATCCAGATTTCCACAAACGTTCTGTTACTCGTAAAGGAAGTATGATTTTGATATATATTACAACCAGAAATTGAGGAAAACAGTTCACATCGTGAATGTATAGTTCCGAAAAAGATAACTCAATAAATATTTCTCTACGATTACAAGATGTTGTTTCTAATGCTTGTTTTTAAGGTAATAAAACTTATTTGACACACGGCATCAATGGAAGCAGCGTTAAAATTTATATTCGTGCATAATTTGAGTTTCCGTTTGCACAGTAGAAATTTGTAAAAATGGAGTGTCTGGCCGGACAAAATCATCGATAATATTACATTAAAACGTATGGAGATATACTAGTTCTGCATCGACACGAAATCAAAAGCACAACAAATTCACTCTACGAAGTTAATTTTTACATATAATCATTCTAACGAGAAATCCGACAGCTACATATTCGTTCCCATTGCATTTACAACTCTTAGCTCAGTGGCTACCAAGGAGTGCGTAAGTAAATCTATTGCAAAAGTTTATAATCAAATGCGAATGTGATAAGCTGAGAAAAAGAAAATATGCACTAAAAATCTGCAAAACAGGACATAAGACAGGACAAACGTTCGCAAAATTTTGACGGTATTTACTTGAAAAATCAGTAAAAAAGGGTAAAATAGGACTAAATTTTTCAGCTTTTATGCAATATCCTTTTTTAAGCATATTTGTTCACCTAGTAGATACAACACTTCCGTTTAATTCAGAAAAATTATACGTATACATTAATTTAGGCACGCAATATGACAAAAAGTAAGCAAAAGTACTCATGTCTTAGCCCCTATGCATACAAAAATGTTCAAAAAAAGGACAAAATATGACAAGTGTGGAAGCATTAAACGATTTCTATCTGTATGATTCGTTCATATGTCAAACTATTTTTGGATACATCCTAAATTCTCTTTTTCTGGTAATGAGGAACAAATTTCTGTATAAACTCCGTCTTCTGAAGTCAGTGATGTCCCAATTTTTGTCACAGGGTCAAAGACCATTCTTCTGTTGGTGGGGTGTGTTGGCTCCAGGGGACCCGAGTCTGGAAACTTTCCCAAATCGGCTAAATTTAAATTTAAATTTCTTCAGCATCGCGATCGTATCTTTGGGGCGGCTTCATATTGACTCATGATTTACATCTAGGAGACTCCAATCACCAATTTCCTCTTAGAATTTGAGAGATTTCAAGTGTTATAATTACTTAGTTTAGCGTCCATACAAAATATTAGTGTTTGATTTTTTATTTCAGCCATAATTAAGGAGTGAAATTTAAGTCCCCCATTCCAGTGAGTTAAAGCCATCTTCGTTAGTATTTAAATACAAAATACACCGGCTCTAATTATATAGGCATGATATTTCTGTCTTTTAAGTTTTTAGATGTTTTTATTTCCATGGAAAAATTGCTGTAGTATTTAAATGTGAAACATGTGTTTCCACATATTTCCAAGTTCCATGTTTTTACATGTTCGTACCTTGCATGTACCTATATATTGGAGGAGCAGTGTTTTCATTCTAAGCGCGCGGACTTTGAATATTATTTGGAATTGCTCCCCGTCTTTGAAGGAATGGTTTGCTACGTCTGGCTCCACTGGTGCGCCACCAGATCATCATGTGTATCGTCGCAAAATGCAGTATTACTGGAGTGTCGTTTACGAGCAAATATCGAGGAAAAGCCTCCCTGAGGCCAGCTGCACTAGCGCCTGCTGGCTTGGATGATACCATAGTAATGGAGTGTTCTCACTAACAAGAGAATCCCGACAACGAAGTAATAAGTCATTTTTGTCGTACGTGCGTCCTTGAACTTGTGCTTCAGCCATCTTGAAGAATAAGGTGTTAACTCTGAAATTAAAATTAGTAATATCGCTACTTATCTCAACTTTCTGTTAATCTCTGTAGAAGCACCTGCAGATATGATAAGATAACGTATTTGCTTATTCTACCACTTACCCCAAGAAATTAGCTTCAGGAGCATCCCAAGACAGTCTTGAATAAATTAAACCACAAATGCTGGAGTAATTATGAAGTGCAGCTTCTATACTACTTGGCTTGAAAAATCACAAACACACAAAAGAAAAATTACTGTCACTGTTCAGAACTCATAATGTTCAGGATATAAGTTTTTATTATTGCTTCACTAATAGGTAATACGCTACTACTTACTACAAAAAGTTAGCTCCAATAGCACCTGAAATAGCAAAATGACATCGACAGGTGATTAGTTTTAAGTTATGTTCGATTTTTCATTGCTAGACGTAATGTATTACCAAGCGTGAAACAAGATGACATGTTGAAACTGGACGCCAGTAACACAACCAAAAAATGTATTGATAATAACGCTCTGCGAAGTGCATACAAATTCGCATATGTGTGTTGCACAGCAAAAGCATGGTCATACACGACTCTTCATACTAAGCTAGAGAGCAGAAATTTTAAAAGTATCCAACCTACACGTGTTCAATATTTACTGATCTACTTCAACCTTGTCTTCAAAAAGCGTGTTCATATACTTCATTAACTCGGCAAAAATGTATGACTTGATCGTGTAATATCGTGTAAAATTTATCATTATCATTTAATGCAGTTATCGTATTTTTACCGCTCTCTGCTGCACCCACCCATCATCCCGCAAAAAAATTCTGAAGGTGCTCTTGGAGGTGTTTGATGTTGGTAAGAAAGAAAGAAGATTTTGTGTTTTCTTAAAGGCATAGTAAATGTCAATTACCCTTCATTCATAACCTTGTCCTGTTAACGCTTTTGGAATATCTTTGATCAGAATGGCTTTAAAAAGTTGCGAAATTAAATTGATGAATGGATGATTGAAAATTCTGAGGGAACAGTGCATGATTAGTGATCATGTTCCTAACTAACGACCTTTGGCGATTTTTTCCTTTTTGTGATTTTTCTGATGGCCGACGTAAACAAAACTTAATGTATTATAAACCTTCGCTGTAATCAAGCAAAACACTAGGTCTGCAAGTGTTCTTGGAGCTGAAATATCTGATAAGAATATCTTTTTAATTTACGAAATAAATCATAAAGAGTTGGGGGTGTTGGAGTTTGTAACCTGCAACAACTGGCTTTCATTTTTAGACCTTTAACAATATTATTTAAGCAGAAAACCTTGATTGTTTGAAATGGCTGGAGGTTGCGGGGAGCATCGAGCCTAGGGTTAAATAACTTGGGCACTGCCGGGAATGTCTTGATGGAAACATCCCAATGTTGTGGTGTCACCCAAGTCAGGAAGCCGCGGGGGAACAAGATCTGATGGAAGCGGTCCCACGTTATTGTCTTATCACCGACACATCAACTCTAAAGCAGAATGGGTACGATGGCCATGAAGGCTTTATTATTCGGAATCTTGGAGCGCACCTGTTTCATCATGAAATTAAATTTCTTGAATTCATTCACGTCTATTTCCAAACTATGAAAGTTTTTAAGTAATTGGCTTTTAGATACACAAAGTACATGAATAAAGTGATTTTGGATTGGTTTTGTGGATTTCACGGAGTTTTCGGGAGAAGTTCCAAATCCTTTTTTAATTCAGAATCATTGTTTTTTCCTTCCAGTAGTACATGAGATACGCAGTACCATTAAAACAACGTAACCCATTGTCTGTTTGACTCGGCAAATTAGGTCGAAGTCCTTGTCATTGTCAAAAAAAGTGGATTGGTTACTAAATGAAAGGGTCAGTTTTTGTTAAAATTTTATAAAATTACATAGGGTAGTTTTAAAGACTAAAACTTCTTCAACTTTTCTCTTTTTTAGAGCACAAGTCTTTAAAAGTTTTCATAAAAAGTAAAACCAATTCAAGTACATTTATTTCTGCACAAATTTTTTGAAATTCTAATCCTTTTTCTACTGCACAACTTAGATTCGGAGGAAATTTCCCGACCATTGGTAGTTGAACCTTTCTTAATTTTACAAAAATGGTAAGTTTACAGCAAAAACTTAATACTTTGTTATTCTTTGATTGATTGAACTGATTTTCTTCATGTCACAAAGAAGTGTTACTGTAAGTTTGACAATGCATTTTTGGTTTTAAAGGATTCCGTGGTTTGCTGGTTGGGGATAATGTATGCAAATTTTATCTCCTCGCACTGATGCTATGGGCCATGATTTCATCTCGCCTGAACCCATACTTTACCTTCCCTCCTCCGGGCGTCCTTTCCTTGGGCTTTGATGCTAGGGTCATGATAACGATGGTGGTGAATTACTGGAAAGATGCAAGGCGAGTAACGGTGCTTGTACTGCCAACAGCAAGTATTCGTGGAATCCGGAAATTCATCCTATCCTACGTAACTTTTGAAGCATGGCTCTGGCCAGTTTTCAATCTGCTAGTATTTTCGTCTACTTTTTAAAGTGAAGCGGCGCGTTATTCTGAGACTTCACCCAAGATTGGCATGATGGCATTTCAAGGCAACCTTCAGCAGTGGGAGACAAAATACACAGTGATTTTTAAATATGATTTTTAAAACTCAGTCGAGAACACGACGACAGAGGTTTTGTTTTGTAACGCAGTTCGGAAACTACAGCAGTAGCAATCAATAACATATATTAATAACAATGAAACCCAGCAAGAGATTTCGCATTTTAGAAAACTTGCAAACATAATTGAAATTGGCAATCCTACTTTTATTTTGTTCATTCTCATTGCCTTTAGTTTTGGCTTTGAAAGAATTGGTGGAAATGCGTATATAACCAACAGGTCAATCAGTGACCTGGATATTCAAAAAGTAAATTTTAATTCTTCGGTGGGTTTTCGCAACGACGGTGGCCGACTAGGAGATGTGGTAGTAGGAGCTCTAAATTATTTTGCTCAAAGTGAGCATAAATTTGATTTTAACGGTGACGTTAATGAATGCTTAGACTACGATTATCAAGTTAGCCCAACTTTCATTTAGGTTGTGCAGATTTTGTTGTTAGTTCTGTTGTTAGTAAATTGACCTACAGTTTGGATTCGTGTTTTGAAAGTATTGGGCCCGAATGTTTTGCCATGTTACAGTCAAACACTTTTATATGATTTATTGTTTAAAGTTAATTTGGAGATAAATGTAGGATCATTTCTCACAATAATTGAAAATAATAATAAAATAATGTAAAATTTATACGTTAAACAAACCGCTTTGAATTCATCTTAAGAAAATTGTGTTTTTCACAAAACTGCAATTCAAAATGTTTTATTTTTTCGATGTGTAATCATAAAAATGCAGCATCTACATTCTCTGCAGTGAGATTCTTACTTGTCATTCAATTCTTCATAAAATCAGAATTTTTTCTCATTTCTTTTTGCATTCAAGTATCATCATTTGCGATCACAATGGCCTTGGTCGACCTTTTGTCTCTGAAATTATTCATTATCCCATTATCATTGTAAATTTATACATCAAAACAATTAAAAGATCCTGCAGCCAATGAACATAAAAGGTAAATAAATTATATGGAAAGGCCCACCACCATTACATTAGTAAATCTCTACTTAGCTAAACAATTTATTGTATTAAATAACCTATAGCATGTACTATTCCTCAGGACACGTGTCCAGGCTTGCTATTAGGAAAAGGTATGAATCATTACTCTATTACATCCATTGTAAATAGATGTCCAAGTACAATAAAAATACCAGAATTATGGAGAGACATAGGATTCCTAATCCCCTCGAGATATTAACAATTACCTTACTACAATGCTAGATACCAAGGGCTATCCTCTTCCCCCTCCCCATCACCATCAACATCCCATTCTCCATCAACATGAACATCCACTTCCCTAGAATAAGCTACTATTGACTACTACATATCATGACATTTTGATGCATTCGCCAAAGTACACTTCCTTTTTATTTCCTTATAGAAATTGTGGACATCCTTTTCCAGGATAAGCTACTAATGACTACTTATCATGACGGTTTTCAGAACTCAACGCTGTGAAAGTATCATGCCATTTTCATGCATTCACTAAAGTACCAAGCGATCTTGTACATTCTTTATGGAAATCTTGGACATCTGTCTTCTGAAAAAGCTACTAATTACTAGTACATATCATGACATTTTGACATTCTAGCATTCAACAAAGTACTCTTTCTTTGCATTTCAATAGCGACTAGCTTAAGCATATCTAGTGGTTAAAACTACCCTAGTAGTCTCCAGGTTTAGTAGCTGGAATAGCCGTGTAATGACAAACTAATTTATACTATCTCTTTCTGATGATGATACTGTACATTTATCCCCACGATTACGAGCTTGAATAGCCGTCAAAATGCAATTTACCATTTTTTAGGAAATGCCATGAATTGCAATGATATTGCGATTACAAATCCTGTAGGAGTTTATTTTGAACACATAATGTATGTTGTGAGTTATCATAATCAAAATATTTAGGATTATTGCTACTGGCTTTGCTATTATTTTGTTCAAAAGTATTTTCTACTGTACGTAAGATATTAATGATTAAAAAAAGAAATAAATGAAATTAAAGATTTCTTGGAAAACAACAAGTGAAACGGTTTTTTTTTCTTTTTACAAAGGTTGGAAAGTGGAAAGAGTCATTCTAAATATTTTCCTGACTTAAACCACGTTAAACCATTTCATCTTCTTAGACAGCAGCATCGTGATGGCGTATCGCTTCTGCGGCTTCTGCTCACTGGACGCTGGACAAAGCCGCTGAGTTGACGGGTCCGTGACATTATATTTCCAACTTCATATACCCGCTTCGTCACTACAGTTATATGACTCCTCATCCAATTGCTAATAAATCTGCGCTGAGGAGTTTTCCTCAGCGTAAAAGATCGTATGCAGGTCACAGACAACTACATGTAGGCCGGCCGGGCCTACATGGCCGAGCCCGCGACTAGTGGCATCGTACAGTCTCTTCATCTCGCTGATAAATCCTACTCGGTGGTCACGGTTGCTTCTCACCATACTGAAGATGATGATCTCCCGTTCTCTTTCTTGTTGGGTGTCAGTTAACAGTATTACAGTAGAGTAGAAGTCAACATTCTGTATGAAATAATAAAATACGACCAAAATGATGATTGATAAATGAGTAAATTCAACACCTTGTTTTAAATTTAATATTAGGACCACTCACCAAACATTCCTGCCCTACTGCCGTACAAATTTCTCGAAGTGCGATGATATGGGCGTCTAACATTGTAATGATTGCAATCTGGCGTAAATCTTTGCCAACTTGATTAAGGTGCTGAATTAGATATACGATAATTGCCAACTCAGCATCGTTCCTGGTTGGCATTGTCTCCTGAATTTAGCATTTTAAATAAGATTGAATTAATATATCATGATGTTAAACCTACAATGTTTTTTGTATTGTCATCATTGTCAGCTTACTTGATCTCTAACTTCGTTTCTTTGTTCGTAGGAATAAATGTCCGTTCGGTATTGTATGTTTGGCAGGGTGTTTCGGTGGTGTTCCTCGATGTAGTCAATACTAAAACACAAAATAAAAACCGTGAGAACATTTGCAACATTAATGCAAAAAATTAATGGTATCGTTTTCAAGAAGTATACAACTGGTTAATGTCTTACGTGAGGCAAAGGTTTTCTATCCAGGATACGTCAGACAGTTTAATCTTTGCAGATGGAAACCAAACAACGGGCGTAACCTGATTTTGGTTGCCAAAAATTTACACTCGTCTGAGCAATAGGTTGAGCATTGTAACCATGTTTGACTTAGTAACAAGGAGCCCTCATCACATATGATAGATGCAAGTCTTCTCTTGGCATCAGTCAGCAACCCTAGCATATTTTAACATGTATGATTTTTTGAAACATAACTAACCTGAGACGGATTCAGGGTTTCCAACAGTCTTCTGCATGTTTCGGAGGAGTCTGGGAATCTTTTTTGGGGGTTCCGAAGTTGCTTTAACGACGGAACCCTTTGTCCTTGGATGCACTTTCGTCCCAGTGGTGGGTCTTGGATGGGACTTATCTTCCAAGGATTCATCAGTCGACCTAATGTACTGTCGCGGGGTAACGGACCATGGAATTCTTTTGAAATTGAGGTGGTATGGATTTTATTGGTACCAATGGGCTCACGAAGGAAAAAAGAAAGAGAATAACCGTTGTCTGCTGCAATCTCGTCTGGTGTTTTTGGCCGCTGGACCCTTCTCCTCATAAGCTGTCGCGTCCTAGCTTCTTCTTCAGCTTCTTAAAATTTCTCAATACTTCATCCCTCAACACGTCGTTTAATGCTGGATCATCATCATAATAGTCTTTGTCTTCACTTCCTTTATCCTCATCGTCCACACTAGTAGGAATGCAGTTTTTACTGCAAGTTGGCTTCTCTTGTGGTACAACATATGCCCACAGCATAAATTTTGTTCGAGTTTGGTCGGTAAGAGGAATTGAGTTTTGCAATGGGAACACAATGGAGAAAGTAGTATGGTCACCATTAACTTGAAACCCAATTATTCTTGCGATATCCTGGCGATATCTGACACACAAATTAAAAATAAGGCTTTTAGAAACTAGCCATGTATGTGAAAATGTAAAAGTTTTCTTAAAAATCTCTTACTTGAACTTGAACAAAGATGTTCATTCCATGGTACTCTGTCGCGAAATGATGAAATAATGAAGTGTTTGGAGGGCAAGTCTTCACTCGAACGCTAGCAGTCCATACAGTCTCGTTTGTTTCATCAAGAGTTTCAACATAACCTAACCTATTGACCTCTTCGAGTGTGGAGTAAATTTTTTTGTGTCTGGTCGTGTACAACATTTCGGACTTGAGCCAATGCTTGTACGCTCTAATAACACCTCTCCGCATGGATTCTGGTGGGTATGGAACGATACGGTACCGGTTTTGGGGCACAAAGTGCGTTTCTCCTGGCAAAACAAATTCAAAATGCATGCGTAGGGTATCTTCCTTGATGGCGTACATTGTGCCCTGGAAAAAAATCTGGGTAGGAGGCTCTCCATTCTGGTAAAGAAAAATTAATTATTTACAGTTCACGACATGAAAAAACTCTTAACAAATAGAATGACTAATTTGCTGATGTGCAGGGATCAAAGTAGCTCCACACATTTTTGATACTCCAGTGCTAGACCAGGTTTTGTTTTTTTTTTGAATTATGGCATCTGCCCCGTACACGTCCTTCCAGTGACCCTCAATCTCCAAAGGTTCCTTGAGACGATGGCTATTAAACGCAAACGTCCCGAACTGCTGCGCCAACGACTCCATCTCTATCATCTGCTCCGCCTTGAAGACTGGAATCTCCTTACGCACATATCGGCCACGGAAGAAAATGTTGGTGTGAGAGGCTGGTACAGTGCTACTGGATGCTTACGACCAACTCTGGGCTTGGTGATACGCATAAAGGGCTCTTCGCCGTGAAGTAGTCCACGATTAAATCATGAAAAAAACAAGCATTAACAATCACCGTATGATATCTGTAGTAAATTTTAAAAATTGAAACTTCATAAAACTGTTTATTACTTACGCTTTCAGTTCATCATCGCTACAGTGACACCTCCCCGCAAGCCAACTCACGTCTCCCCCAACTTTACTCACAACTACGACTTGTGAGCAAACTGTACATTCGAATTGGTAGCTACGGCATTTCTCGTTAGATAGTATACCAAGCCCAAATTCTGTCAATGGGGGAGAGTGGAAAGGATAATCTGCAGGATCCATAAGAAGTCCACCCTCTCCAAGGTTGACTTCCAAAGATATCCTGCTTACGCGGTTGGGTTCAGGTCCGGTGATTATATTCGCAATTTTGCCATCATTTATTCCGTTGTGACGCAAGTGTCTACTGTTGCTGTATCTGCCTGTAAGATTAATTAAAAAGGCAAACACGTTATTGACATTGACAAAAAATACTATATTCCATCGTTCGTATTATTTGAAAATAGTGTGCCTATATGTTGCCTGCAGAGTGTGGAGTTTTGCAGGAAAATGTACCTCCGTACAGGTGTTTGGAATATCCTCTTTAGTTTCAGTTTTCTCGAGGTTCCACTTGTGTCGGAAGGGATCCACAGTGTTCCGAAAGTGTTGCATCTCGTATTCTCTCAAATCTCTTGCCAGGGCCCATTCATATTTCTTCTGTAACCAAAAAAAGTATATTTTAAACGTTAATTAATTTAAAATTCCAAAGTGTTAGGAAAATGAGTACGTACTCCCTTAATGTACATGGTGTGTGAAAGGCGGCTATACATGCCGTATTTCTCGGAAATCTCATCATCAAAAATGTTGACAGGAAAGAGAAATCCATGCGCTGCGAGAAATCTGACGTGCATATCGAATCACCCAGAGGCAATGTTGCCGTATTCATCAATCTCCACCCCAAACTCCTAGAAAAGCAATGAATACTAAGTTTAAAATTTTTACCATTTACAAGCAAGAAACTATTACAAATTCGCTTACCGGATATCTCACAATTACAGGAGATTCCTCCAGCGTTACGTTTCTCAGACCATCCCGTATGCCACGCAAAGGGAAGTTGAGGTTCGAAACACGTGCATTGCGTGTCCGGTTTTTTGGATTTGGTGGAAACATCTCAACTCTCAAGAAAGCTGAAGATGGTATCATACCTTTCTTCCACACCATCTCCATCAAACACAAGCGCCCATCATCACAATGAGTAATTTTGTAATATTTAAATTTACTTACCAAATGTTTGAGCTCTATGACCGTTGAACAGTCTTTCTCCTTGGAGGGACGAGAATAAGAATTTTATCGTTTACTACAGCGGAAAAAAACAAACAGACATGTACTTAATTTTAATCCTCCAATAACAATACCTCCACAACCACAACAAACAAAAACGCTAATCATCGCAATGAGTAATAATTTAAAAAACTTACCAAATGACTGAGCACTATGAGCGTTGAGTAAATCTTCCTCCTTTGAGGTATGAGAATAGTACAATTATCGTTTACTACAGCTGAAAAAATACAAACGGAACGAAAGTTAGTTTCATTCCTTCACCACCACTTCCACAACAACAACAAACACAAGCGCCCATAATAACCATGAGTAATAATTTAAAAAACCTACCAAATGAGTGAGCTCTATGAGCGTTGAATAAATTTTCCTCCTTGGAGGGACGAGAAAAAGAATATTATCGTTTACTACAGCTGAAAAAATACAAACAGAACGAAAGTTTCATTCCTTCACCACCACTTCCACAACAACAACAAACACAAGCGCCCATAGTAACAATGAGTAATAATTTAAAAAACTTACCAAATGACTGAGCTCTATGAGCGTTGAAGAAATCTTCCTCCTTATAGGGACGAGAATAAGAATATTATCGTTTACTACTGCTGAAAAAACAAACAGGCACTTATTTTTAATCCTTCACTCCTCCTCCTCCTCCTCCATAACAACAACACACACAAGCGCCCATAATAACAATGAGTAATTTTGTAATCATTCAAACGACTTACCAAGTTATTAAGCTCGAGTAGCGTTGAATAAATCTTCCTCCTTGGAGGGGGAAAAGTAATATTATTGTTTACTACAACTGAACTAAACAAACAGACAGACACTTATTTTTAATCCTCAAACAACACCAACTAAACAACCACAACTAACACAAGCGCTAATCATCACAATGAGTATTAATTTAAAAAACTTACAAAATGACTGAGCTCTATGAGCGTTGAATAAATCTTCCTCCTTGGAGGGATGAGAATAGTACAATTATCGTTTACTACAGCTGAAAAAATACAAACTGAACGAAAGTTAGTATCATTCCTCCAACACCACCTCCATCAAACATAAGCGCCCATCATCACAATGAGTAATTTTGTAATATTTAAATTTACTTACCACATGTTTGAGCTCTATGACCGTTGAACAATCTTTCTCCTTGGAGGGACGAGAATAGGAATATTATCGTTTACTACAGCTGAAAAAAACAAACAGCAATGCACTTATTTTTAATCCTACACCACCACCTGCATAACACCCACAGACACAAGCGCCCATCATCACAATGAGTAATAATTTTAAAAACTTACCAAGTTACTAAGCTCAAAGTGCGTTGAATAAATCTTCCTCCTTGGAGATATGAGAATAGTACAATTATCGTTTACTACAGCTGAAAAAACAAACAGGCAGTTATTTTTAGTCCTCCAACACCACAACCACAACATAAAAGCTTACGGAGAATGTTTTTTAAACTCACCTTTCTAACTACTAATTGAACTGAAATTAAATTGATCACGAAGGGTGAATTTTTTTTTCAAAATAAAGACCGTTAGCAACAACATCTATGTAAAATGACTGTTGATTACTAAAACTCTCAAGAATTCATTCCAATGCATTTCTTATTGTGTTTTTGGAGATATGACTCCAAAAGTATGACCTATAGCACTAAATCCCATTGTAAAATGACTCTATTTACCAGTATTTTCTTTGAGGAATCATGTAAATGCATTTCTAACTGTGTTTTTGAAGATATGACTCCAAACGTATGACCTGTATCACTAAATCCCATTAAAAAATGACTCTATTCACTAGTATTTTCTTTGAGGAATCATGTAAATGCATTCTTAACGGTGTTTTTGGAGATATGACTCCAAAATAAAGACCTGTAGGATCCTCAGTAGGCCTCCAGTGTAGTTTACAGAATAAAAGTAATTAGTCATTTACTATTCCATTCATTCGTTCATGTACCACATCATCTCTTTTGTATGCTTGCTAAATACGTTTGAATCTGAATAGCAAAATATTTT
This sequence comes from Willowsia nigromaculata, assembly GCA_034700605.1. NCBI lineage: Eukaryota > Metazoa > Arthropoda > Collembola > Entomobryomorpha > Entomobryidae > Willowsia > Willowsia nigromaculata. The sequence goes on from JAQIXX010000962.1 coordinate 28,390, forward strand.
ACTTTATGCAATAAAATAAAACACCCAAACGCCACCATGTGCAATCATAAATACTCTGGCAATTAAGTCTGATTTTATTGTTGCAAAAAAAGAAAAAAATTAAAAAAGGGGAAAACCTTACAAACAAGGAAAAACCCCATGAATCTAATACTAAAACTAAGTAATAATATAAATAAAAAAGGAAAAAAGAAAACGGTGATCCTGGTCCTTTGGTGATGTGACACTCTGGAGGGCCACCTGAAATTCATTAAAAAGTCATCGGCAGATTCACCATTACAAATTTTTGAATTCATATATACTCAAATATTTGTATTTAAACCTGATACCTTGTAATTCCTTACGTCTCCTTCCGGTGGTGGTGGAGTGGACCCTCTGGAGGGCCACCTGAAATTCATAAAAAAATCATCGCCAGATCCACCATTCTACATTTTTTAATTCATAAATTCTAAAATAATTGTATTGAAACCAAATACCTTTTATTTTTCGTCTTCTTCTTCCGGTGGAGCGGTGTGGACCCCCCTTAAATTCATAAAAAAAATCACTGGCAGATACACTGTAGAATACCTTGATTTAATGAAAACATGTGTAAATACGTATCAAAACTCACCAAACCAACTCGTAGTCCAGAGAATGGCCGGTGAATGTGACGCGGAACCATGGAACTCTAGGGCGTGAAGGTGATGGAGCGTCACGAGGAGCAAGCAGTCCCTTGGAGAAGGGGAAGCGGCAGATGGGGCAGCAAGGGTTGTCCCTCCGGAGGACCTGGGTGATGCACCCGACGCAAAAGAAATGACGACATCCTACGTCATCATCGTTGAGCAATCGTGCCCGCCCACCCAGAACAGAACAATCACGGGAGTCCATTACTCCTCCACACCTTCCCCCCTGGGGTAATGGAGGCGACTCCACCACAAATCGTTCTCTTTCGTCAAACCGCAGCCTTCTCTCTTTGTCTTTTTCATCAAAAAATTCCTAACAAATTAAATCGAAATCAAATTTCAATTGATTGAAGTCCTCATTAAAAATGTAGACTTAAAAATGGAAGTAGTAGTTTTAGCTCTCTGGTTTTTATTTGTTGCTCGTTCGCTATTATTCGTTCGTTCGTTCTATGGCCGAGGAGCTAAAAAATGTTTTAAACTGCTAACATGATGAGCGGTCAACAATCTTTCCAAAATATCAGAATAGTTTCCAAAAATGGATTCGGATTCTCTATCCCCAACTTTCATCTAAGAAATTCCTTCAAAACTTAAGAATGAGCCGCCCAGACGAGATGGTTCCCGTCACAGATAGCTGTAAAACATTCATTAATTCGACCCGCATTGCCCCATGTGTTACCCGCAATGTCCTTTTACATGGGATTTTACATGGGACAACTTGCGGCTCGAATTAATGAATGCTTTACGGGCTATCTGTGACGGGAACCATCTCGTCTGGAGCCGCCGTTCCAGTGAGAATTAGCTTCATAATCAATTGTGTCTCTGTTCGCAGGAAATCTATCCCAAGAAAAGTAGCTGAAGCAAGGAATTTTTTAATTGTTTTGTCTCGGGGTCCACTATTCCTAAAAGGAATGAAATGCACCGCACATTGTCACGTTTACCCAAGTTGACGTGACAGGCTCCTGGGTCTTGGAACAGTTTTTAAGATCAGGCTCCTCCAGACATTCTTGTAGTTCTGGTGGGTAGGAATTATGATCCAGTCCATGTATGCAACAACGGTGGAATTCACCCCAGGGTGGTCCTCCTTGTCAGGCTTTTGCTTATCCTCCAACGTTGATCTTGTTCTGGGCGTGATTAACATTTGGCGAGGTTTGTGAAATGAGGTGGAGCATCGGGGGGAGGAGCTACAGCAGCTGCGTCAAAGGTGACTGACGACGCCATATGTTGCGGGAAGCATTGTTACGATTGAATTGGCCTGTGACAAAAGAAATCAGAAAAATGTGGACAATTAGCAACAGATTTCACAATTGAAGAGGTGGTAAACGTACAGCAAAGGAGAACATTGGAGGTTCTAAAAGAGCATATTTGCCAAGGGTTGAACTTGAGGACAGTATCCGTATCCCCGTCAAGAAGATAAGCACTACAATGTGAGGTGACTGATGGAGCCATAGTCTTCCGCCAGATAAGCTTCCCATTTTGAATCAGTTGTCGTCCTTCTTCTTTGTCGTCACTCCTTACACCTTCAACCTATGCATGTAAGTGCAGTAATTAAACTTAATTGTTGGAGAATATTTTCGGCTACATAAGTTATTTGAGTTGATGATCTGCGGAATGTGGAAAAGATCACAAATCATGCTCATCTCTGTGATGTCAATTTTTTTTGCAATTATCATACCATCCGTTGTGTACAAAAATCAAAAGCGTTTTTATAAATCTCAAGACTCTCTCAAGTCGCCCCAAAGTATGCACATGGTCCAAGAAGCGACAAAATATTTGATTTTCATTTTGGAAATAAACTATTCACACAGCACGACATGACGAATATTATGCATGTTGCAATTCATGCAATTGCTCATAGCAAAGCCAGGCCAGGAGGTTAATTGTGACGAAATAGAATATTTTAGAAGATACCAGAAACTTCAATTCAGTGAGATGATATCGAGAAATGATCAAATTGGATTCAATTCAACATGCAAGCATTTGAGTTCATTAGGTAGATCATAAAGAGTCCAAAATGCACATTTTATATCGTTTTCACAAATTTGTTGACGACAATAAAGATAGCTACATCATTTAATTTCCAGCGTCATTAACAAAAAAAATTTTCGTGACAAGAGAACTGACTTGACATAATTGAATATTTATTGAACTAGAAGGTTGTAAACCCTAAAATGCAACTACTGAATTCTTTGACATGTATTGACGCCATTGAACAGAAAATAAAACGTACATGGATCAGAGTTTTAAAGTTGTTATACCGCTGTTTTTCAAGTTTTGTGATAGGGGAAATGATCAGTGAAAAAATGCAATCGAATGATACCATACATGCCCTATGTTGATTAACGTGAAATTGGCGGTTTTAACGGTTTCCATTGACAGTTTGGTCCGAAATTTCTTTCAGGCCTTTGTTTTTACTTCAGAAATATGTGTACCAAATTTGGTGTCAATTAAACTGGTAGTTTTTGACAAATCGTGTACACATACATACACACACACATACGGACAGACAGGATATCCAAACCTGTAACCTCTTATAATACATATACATTCATTTAGGCGTTAATGGTGCTGCCTTTTTCCTGGCCTTATGCAGGTTTTTGATGTGCTGAAGTAATTGGTTGTGATCAGAGCAGACGAAAAGGTTGATCTAATTCAAAATTGAGGCCGATGAGTCATTCAAATAAATGTTTGCATGAGTACTGATTAATGGACATGGTGCATTCATAACCAGTTTGTCATTTAATAAATATTCGGTTGTGTTAGGTCAATTCTATTGCCATGAAAAAATCGTTTGTGCTTTGTTTTGCCTCTGAATATTCTGGAAGCTTCTAGAATATTCCATTTCGTCACAATTGGCCTCCTGGCTTTGATATGAGCAAAAATACATGCCTAGTCATTCAATTATTTTCACAGCGAGAGTCTAAACACGCAGAAGAAAACTACTTTTAGTAAATCGGAAAATTATTCGGACATGGAAATTCTTACAAAAACCTTGGAATCAAGATTTTCCCAGCCATAGTGACCTTTGAAAAATCCCTGCTGAGAAAAGAAGAACCATCAAAATGCTTGCTGCAGTCGGGATTGCTTTTGTGTGACCAGAGTAAGAATTTACATGCCCGTAGAAATTCACTTGATATCATTTATCTGTGATGTTAAAAACATTCTGAATACTCGTTAAAATGCTCTGTAGCGCATCTCATAACATTTTGCATAACATCCGCTCGTTTATTAAAACCGGTTTTTTTGTGCGTGTTTCCATGCATAGCGTTCCGTATGAACCCAAACATGTAGTTGTTCATCCAGTATTGCAATTTTATCTGAGACTCACTGCAATTTTCATGTCATAAATTGCTTTCATCACATGTAATATTTCGGTATTTCTATAGATGTATGATTTGTGTGACTCAATGTCAATGTCCACATTTGCGTATGTGTTTTGATCCATTTAAAATCTCGATTTTTGTCTATCGGCATATTCTAGGGAATTGAGAAGACTGAAGGATTAACCTAGGACAAAATAAGAGAATAATGAATCTGACCGATGAAAAAACTCAACATTGCATAACACATCATGAAAGGAAAAAAAGGAACCGCCATCGAAAATAAAAATTGTGCCTCGGCAAGGGATTTTTTTGCCATCGAATTGGCATTCTTTTCGATGGCAAGATTCTTGTTACAAATGCCATCGTAAACGAGGAAATTTACCTCTGAAAAAACTTAGAATATTTTTTCCAAGTGATTCAGATAGTTGTTGAATCATAATATTGATTCTGTGGGAGGTGAAAACTGTGGAATAGTCATGAAAATTGTGACCAAATGTGTCATTCGCACTTTAATTAAGCATAGAGTGGAAAACTTAGTAAATAATTTTAATGCTACCAAAGGTTAATGCATTGCGTTGGTCACATTAATCAGTAGATGAACCATTCCAACCCTAAAAGTGTGTCTACATCAAGATTATATGCAAAAAACATTGGCTGATAAAGCACACTCGCTCTTGTGTGTCGTCCTTCCTAGTAACTGAAGTAGTTAACTGTTTTTTTCATTTAACTACACCTATCTAAAAATATTCGCATTTAATGTCCCGGTGTTTTATATGTAGTTGATTGCTTTCCTGTCATGTGGACAACATGATGTAATTTTGGGCACGTTTTGTCTCAGCTTTCTTATAAGCAAGCGCATAACATTAATGTTTTACACCAGTAACATAGTCGATAACGTTCTGATGAGTTTCAGTTTTTTCTGAAAATTACGTTTAATATTTTAAAGTGTATTGCTTAATAATAATAACGCAACTTCTTAATCAATTTGTAAAGTCACTAAACAAAGCTGGTGTGTATTTTGTCTTCATTCTCGTTATAAAACCATAAAAACATTTCGAGTTTTACGCACTCCAATTAAATATTGGAATTTTTACTCTACTTTTCTAATAAGTTTTATCTCTATGTTCAATGATAATGAAATTAAAATTATATGACTCATGCTTATTCCACAGTTTTCACCTCCAGTGGCTTCAATATTATGATTCAACAACTATCTGAATCACTTGGAAAAAATATTTTAAGATTTTTCGGTGGTAAATTTCCTCGTTTACGATGGCATTTGTATCAAGAATCTTGCCATCGAAAAAAATACCAATTCGATGGCAAAAAAATCCCTTGCCGAGGCACAATTTTTGTTTTCGATGGCGGTTCCCTTTTTTCCACAATAAAAATACTCGCTTAAAACAGTTGTTATAATTTTCATGTCAGTAACTGGCAGTAAGTGAATCCTATGAGTTGCCGTTTGTGGCACGTTTTAGGACTGCAGTTCTGGTAAAAACTGACATTGTTAAAACGAAAAATTAGAAATGAGATATGCTTGATTTTAAGTATGTAATTTCTTCATGATTCTATTTTCACAAAACGCATACATAATAATTTGGCTGATTGCGGTTCTTGTTTTTGACTTGGTTCTACGGTGGCAAAACAATTGGTTTGTTATATGCACGCGTGATGATAGTTATTATAGTTTGATTACTGAAAGTTCTTGTGCTGAACAAATTTAGGTACTCGTTGAACACTCAACTATTTTGGTTAGCATCGGCTTCCAAACCAGAAATGTTTCAAAAATAATTCTAGAATGATAATAATATTTATTTTAATGAGAAATTATGACGGTATGATTATTCAAATTCTACAAAATTAAAGCTCATGTGTATACAAAGTAACTCCATTTCTAGCATGGTTTTATTTTTGTATGGCATTAAAATTCAAAATGGCAGGATACATTTATCGCAAATTTTGAAAAATACCTTCATTTCTATTTCAACCGGCTCAAATAGAAGCCCCGGCTCTTATAAGTAAGAACTTTTTATAACATTACGTAAGTTTCAACTCATAAATTGACATATATACCATAAGAAAGAAATATGCTTCGTAGTTCTTATATCCAATCAATACAATTTTATTTAGATTTCAAAAAATGTGTAGACAAAATTTAAAAGGTTTATTTTTTAACAAGATGTAAATTGCTATACTAATAATATGGGTGGTAATACGGCTGTGCTGGTGCTCCATAAGGACTGTATGGGAATCCTCCTGGCATATATTGTGGTGGGACAGATTGATAAGGATTTTGATAGAATTGACCAGGATTAGGAGGTTGAAAGTTAACGGGTTGTGCAGGTTGTGCAAACTGTTGTGGGGGCTGTTGGAACTGTTGTGGGGGTTGCGCGAGCTGTTGTGGAGCTGGGGGAGCTTGTGGAAATTGAGGAGCCGGTTGAGCTTGCGGAAACTGGGGAGCTTGTGGAAACTGTTGCGCGGGTGGGGCTTGTGGAAACTGTGGAGCCGGTTGAGCCTGTGGAAACTGAGGAGCTGGTGGAGCTTGTGGAAACTGTGGAGCCGATTGTGGAAACTGTTGTCCCGGTGGTTGTTGAAACTGTTGTCCCGGTTGTTGTTGAAACTGTTGTCCCGGTTGTTGTTGAAACTGTTGTCCCGGTTGTTGTTGAAACTGTTGTGGCTGGTTATTTTGTGGTTGGAAGTTAGATTGTCCATACTGAGGACCCTGTTGTTGAGGCTGTTGCCAATTACCTTGAGAAGGAGACTGCGTGGGTGGTCTCGGGGTAGTTGTCGTCGTAGGCTCTTCCTTCGGTTTAGGATACTTCTTATCAAACCATTGATCCCTATATTTCAAGCTGTCACTGAGTCCTTCCACATGTAACGCATCAACATCCATATCCAACAAAATCTGAATTTCCTCCTCTTTCGTCACATCTTTCCCCGCATTCTTATATTCCGTCTTGGAATTGAAAACAGTGAAAGCAGAAACCTTGATCCCGTTCTTATGCGCAAAGCTGATGACCTCATCGGGTGACAAAATTCCACCCAACCGATTAGCCTCTTCTTTGTCAAATGCCAAATTCCTAAATTTGAACTCTTCCTCAACTCCAATGTAAAGTAGTCCCTTCCAAATTCCCACATAATCAGTTTTGTTCACCAGCCTCTGTATCCCCGTTTTCGTTAAATATCTCCAATTTCCAAGGTCCAACTTCGCCATTAAAGTTAAATTTGAATAGTAATCCAAATACTTAATTGTTGGGACATCCACACACTGTACAATGACCGGACTGCAGGGAATCCTGACGCCATAATATTTGCATGTATTGTTCAAAAACCCGTATGACTTGATAATCTCAAGGAAATCTTGTTCCAGTTGGAACTCCTTTCCAAAAACGTGTTCATTCAGGTAAAGCGGATGTTTTAGCTCAGGAATGATTCCTGACACGCCTTCACTTCCGTTGCTTAAGGAAACCTCTCCGTTCATCATTTTTCTCCATGTGTCTTGATTCAAAGTGTCCAGAAATTGTTGAAGGGTTGGAATTCGATACGCACCTGTTGCAGATTGATTCATTGGTTTCACCTTCAAAGTGGAAACTTGTTCTAAGGTCAGATCTGAGATAAGCCAGTCGTTTTCAATTGTCACGTTTTTCCCGTCCAAAAGCACAGTTTTGTTTTTCACCATCAGACTGGCTAAATCCGGTTTGCTGGCGATATCTGTGGTGTTTTTGATTTGGAGACTTTGGTGACATACGAAGTGTCCGTCTTTTGTGACCAAGACGTCAAGCTCGGCGAAGTCCACGTTGGTTGATAAGGTCTCTTCGAAAGATGCGATTGTGTTGGGTGGCTTGCTGTCATCGTCACTTATGTGGGCTATGAATTTTGGAACACGTTGGGTTGTATTGATTGGTTTACGAGCTTCTGATTCGGATGATTCAGGACCGGAAGAAAAAATCTCCTTAGGGATTAACAAACAGAGTGTTAAAAGGTTAAGGCAAAATTTCCTCGCATTTTGGCTGGAAGCCATGATAAGGCAATATGGAAACTTTTCTTGAGATGGAGACAGGAAGACTGTCTAGCCTGGTATTCAACCAATTATAAAGTTATCGGATCATCGTCATGATTTCCATCTCTGAGAGAACAATATGTAGTTAAATTATTTATCGTGGATTATTGTACAAGGCATAAAAACGTCTATTCGTGATATAGGCAAGAATTATGCTCATTTATCGATCCAATTGCACTGTATGACGTGAGCAAAATGCATTGTGAAAAAATCGACTTTGCGTTTATAGCGAGCGCATGTAACTTATGTTATTCCATTAAAACGATTAAAAGCGGTGAATAAGAGCCGCTAAGTTTACACCTAGATATCAAAAAACTTATGGTCTTTGTGTTCTCAATCAGGTCTCATTTGTCATTATTGTTTCGTCAATATCGATTACTGTGTTTTTATGCACTATTTGTTATTGCGAATTCCATTGTTCTTTTAGATGTGACGATGATAACCTTTTGGATATCTGGGCTATTGTGAGTGCTATAAAGTTGGTAAAGAAAGAAATGTATCTATATTAAAAACTATAAACATCTTGTTCTGTATTCGCTTATTTTGCATGGTATGGTTGTAATTGTAAGGCATGAAATACTACTTTTAACGTGCGGTGAACACATTGCAATTAAATATTAAATATTAAGCGCATATGATTACGTATTAAAGCAAATCATGTTTTGAGATTTGTAAATAAAGCATGGATTATTAATAACATGGTTCATGACTTCATATATACTAGCTGACCTTGGTCGCTTAATCGAAATAATAATCTATTTTATGGGATCATTCAATTAGTACGGAACGGATCTGGGCTTATTGTGAGATCCAATGATAAAGAGTGCATTCACTTTATTGTTTGAAGCGTGACATGGGGAATGGGGCTTCCAAAAATCTTTTTTAGGGTGACATACTAAATACGTTATTCCACAATTATTCATTTGTGGTTTTGGCAACTTAAGTAATTTTTATCACTGGAAAGTAAGCCTTCTATCAATACTTGAAAAGCTCATGCGGTATTTTTATTTTTCTAGAAATGCTACCAAATATTATAATTAAATAAAACAAATTTATAATTCTAGAATTACGTCTAGCTACATGACAAATATTTCACGCTTGGTTTTCAGGAAGCAAGTAAAATTCTGATTCTGAAAAATTGATTCTGGACTAGCACTTGTAGTCTGGTCTGAGCCCGTATGAAATGAACTCAATGAATCTCAACTTATGTAAATTTCATAATAATATTTAATTTTGGGTTATATTATATTCTTAGAGATTGAGGTAGAGCTAAAAATATCCTTGAAATAAATGTGACACCCGAAAAAACATTTTAGTAAGGCTAAACTAAAATAACCAGACTCAAAATGTTTAGCTTATTAATAATATGCCGAGTTATAAGGTCGGTGACACTGAAAAACATGTTTATGTTTGAAACCACCGAGACTTACAATCATTAAAACGACTTTATAACATGTTTATGAATTTGATGCGTAAAAACTTTAACTTCTGATGATACGATGTTGGTAATGAGACGCCATTAGTATGAACTCTTGATAACCTTTCACAAGCATATTTTTACTCAACTGCATTAAAATGAGTAATCTGATAAAAAATGAATTTCAATTCCATACAAATTATGATAGGAAACCCAAGTTCACTAATTAAACGTATGAAAGTATGAAAATCTTCAAAACACCAATAAAACGGTTGTTGTCTTTTAACTTGTGCTTTTCTTGTAATTTGATGGGCATGAGTAAAGAAATACATGTATGATGAGTCACTAATGACCTTCAATTTTTTTTTACGTTTTTAATACTTCAATTCATTTCAACTAACACACATATGCTTTTTAACTGTTGCAATGCTTACGGATATTGTGAAATTCAATATTTTAGTAATGATTTGCTTTTCCTCATATACGCATGAACGTATTCATTTGCTTTTCAGTTCAGTTTTAGAATGGCTTTGGTCAAAAATTTTGTAGTTTTTGTGAATATTGTTCATTGAATCATTACCTTTGCGAATGAAGGCTTGTCACTGTGATATTCGTATTAAATGCACTAAAACTGTAGATAGAACACTCCACAGTGTTTTTAAAAATGTTGAATACATCTGAAGCTACACAGTTTTTAGAAGAAACCAACACAACTCATCATGACAGTTATTTTGAGAATTTATCCGAAACACAAATCATCCAGCTAGTATTATGTGTCATCATATTTGTGTTGGGAGTTACTGGTAACTTGTGGGTCATTCTCCTTGTGGCAAGACGACCTCACTTGAAGACAGTTACAAATATATTCATAATGAATCTGGCGATTGCAGATTTATTAGTTAACATTTTCTGTGTTCCACTTTATTTTGAAGCGCTTCTGCATCCACGTAAGTCAATACATAAAGACAAACATCCAACCTTTTAAAGTCACCATTCAAAAATATTTTCAAGATGATTACTTAACATTTAAAAAATATGTAGAATGGCTCCTAGGATTGGCAATATGTAAAGGAATGGGCTACGCTCATGGGATTTCTGTTTTTGCATCAGCATTGTTCCTAGTCGCCATTTCTATAGATAGGTGAGGCAGAACACTTTCTTATCCAAAAATATTTCCCTTTAAAATGCTCTAATTCTAAGAAAATTCTTCTTTTAAGGTGCACTGCCTTTTCAGACCCAAAGAGGCATAAACCCGGTCTCTCATGGATTCATGCAAAAATTATCATCTTTTTAGTCTGGCTATTAGTTCTGTTATTAGCTTTCCCAAGGCTAATGCTCACAAATTTGATGGAAAGAAAGAACAGCCAGTATTGTGGTCAATTACCTGGAATTAGCCCTTACTATTATGAATATTACTTCTTCTTTGACGAGCTTATCTTCTGTTTTATATTACCCTTCCTTTTCATTTCGGTTTCAAGTGTCATTGTATGTCGGAGATATTCAAGAAGCGTATCTAACAGGGAGGATTACCCATCTGCAAATCTGATTCCAGATGTACGCACAAACTCCAAGAAACTTGTTGGGTTGTCGTTGGCTATTGTTACCTTAGTATTTTGCTTTTGTTGGCTGCCGTATTATGTGATCATTATCATTTTCTCTTGTGGTCCGTCAGAGGAAGTTGTTAATATTTTAGCATTGTGCAGTAGCTGGGCAATTTTACTTGGTTATTCAAGCAGTAGTATGAAACCAATTTTATATGCTATATTGAATGACAAGTTTTGGGAGATGTCAAGGTCATTCGTGCCAACATGGATAACATTTGTGCATAGAGAAAGCCAACAGTTTGAGGTAGACACAAGTGTTGATAGAAGGGTAACAAGTGGAATTTAATCGCGCTATAAATTTCCAAGTACTTTAAAGATTTAAGCTTAATTACTAAATAAAATATGTAAAAGCTACCAAATTAAAATTTAGGTTAATTGTTCCTCCATCACATTTCTAGTTATCTTTCAAAACTAAGCCTACTGTGAGTACTGTGGATTAAATTAAGTTCCATAAAAATGCATTCTTATGAAATGCATCACGATTACATCTGCAAGTAAAATAATATGTCATAAGTTTCACATAGAGGTGAATGTATATTTATTAAATTTGATTTTTGTTAAAGTAAGTGTAAATATAAGTTATGCGTCATGTCTTCTTTAAAAATGTAGGTACTCGAAAATTTGATTGGATGAATAAAAAGCATTGCCATGTTATGAAAGAAAGAGTGGACAATCAGTAATTTTTAAATAACCACCAATTTTCAACAGGATCGTTCTAAATATAGTAACATTAAGTGTGACTCTAATCAATTTGCTTTCCGGTAGCAATTACTCATGTACTTTTGACGGAAAACAAATTCATAACAGCAAGAAGAATGTATGTGAGTACATAACCGGATGCCAGACATTACTCTTGAACCAATGGATGCTATGAGAGCTTTAAAAATCATAAATTTTCCTAGTTCTCACAACAGACAGAAAGAGTTTTGTTCGGTTGCGAATATTTTCTTATCATCAGAGAAAAGCGTCTAATCACTATTCTCCTGCTCAAAGGATGTAAATCTTGGTTTGGCTTGTAAATTTCACAGATTATCAAATTAGCTGTCTCAGTACTCCTGATTTTCATGCATGTAAACTAAATTATAAATTTTATTTTGCACTAAAAACAAAGTATGCAATGTAATAAATTTTAATATATATCATAGCTCTTCTGGAAAGACAAAAGCCATAAAAAATGAAGGGATGTCTAAAAATTCTGTCGATAAGATCTTTGTACCTGCCATACTTTCTAAATTTAGAGACAGATTAAATTTTAAGATTATTTAGAAGCCTTTGAGGCGGATATCTCTAATTAGCTATATTTCGTACAATGTTTTGTTAATTAGTTTGTATAAATGTTGGTCTTCAATTAACTTTTACAATCTTAAAGTTCAATTCACGGTGACTATAAAACGCAGAAAAAAGGAAAAATAGAAGTAACCAAGAGTCAACTTCCAAGCAGTAACAATGTCTTCCAATCTTTTTGTCGTCCAACTAGTTCCCCTACTACTTGTGATACTCTCTCCATATGCCAACGGGCAATTTCTTGGCAATTTCAAATTTCAACAGCCCCAGAATTGCCAAACTATCAAGAAGATGACTCATCTTGTTTCGGGGGATTTGAGAAGCAAAAACATGAGATTGAATCTGCACCTGCATTGGTTGTCAGTCCTTGGGCTCCTGCTACATCCCCCCACCTAACAGAAAACGAAGGGTCAAGATACTGAACGCTGTTATCAAGAAGCATCACTTGAATATCGGAAGTGACCCGAACACAGAGATTACCACTTGCTCAAAAATTTTTGGGTAACGAAATGATGGGGCAGTCCAACTTCTACCAAGTGTATTGGGTGGAAAGAGGGGAAATAAATGGAATGTTTTGCCATTTGGGAATGGGTTTGTTTACGAGAGGTGGGAACAGGTGGCAGATCAAATTTACGAGGTGGTCAACACTGGCAAACCTGTTTTCCAAACTGTAATTCTTGACTAGGATGGTGACACAAATAGGCCAACAAAACTTATGAACAGATGGCATTACAAGCAACAATATGTTGAGTTATGCCATTCAGGAACATTAATCAACCAACAGCCTATTGCTGAGTTACCTGTTGAGGAGATATTACCTAAACCTGTTTTTGAAAAATATCGCAAAAGCTTTATCATTGGACCACGAGGCATACATCACACCATATAAATGAAAAAAATGGAAAGAAAATTATATTGTCTCCAGTCTTCACATTTGAGAATCAATGTCATCCTTAAAATTTTAGTTACTTTATAATCCGTGAAGGAAGAAAATATGTGTATTATGTCTATTCATATTTGAATTGTTTATTGTATATTTATCTTAAATTAAAATTTAGAATAAAATCTGAACTTTTCTTGTAACTTTACCGACACTGTTCACACTCAACAATAATTATTACTCTTATGATGACCTTCATTACACGTTCATTTTATCTCTACCATTCAGTTATTGGTATTTTGAATTGAGTTTCTGATTGTGACGGTCATGACCGCGGCTACGACTAATGAGATATCAAACCCAGTGACTGACAGTCACTTATCATGAACAAATAAAATTGAGAGAACTTTACTGCTAATTATGGCGAGACATTAAGTGTCACTTCTTTTATGTAGATTTATAATGAATCACAACTAATTATTATTCATCTGTAACAATATAGCAAGGTTACTTTATGAGCTCATTCATCATATCTACATAATTTGACATAAATTATGATCTGGAAAATTTTGGATATCATTTGTGGATTCCATGTACCCAATAACAACTATAAACTTGAACCCTGCTTTAAAATTTGCCATCATATCAATTCTTAAAATAATTTACTTCACAAGTAGTTTAAATGTTCGAGTGAAATCAGCCTACATGATAACCAAAATACTGCGTATTCATAGAATTACAAATATAGCAATATCATAGAGTTATATGCTATCTGCAGTACATGTCTGGAGTGTAACACAATTCAAACGAATATGCACTCATTTTTGAACCCAT
>JAQIXX010000963.1:0-42396 GCA_034700605.1 Willowsia nigromaculata
CTCAAAACATAACAATGCCAGCCAGTACAACAATGCATGCAGTCTCTCTGCAGTATCAACAAACATGTTCCCATCATCATCATCATCACCCTCACAAAAATGAAATGTTAATGAATGAGGTGTGTGTCGATCTTTAGTAGTAAGTAGTAGTGGTAGGTATAAAATGTAAGCACACATATAAAAATATTACTTGTGCGTAACGTAAATATTGCATATGTATAAGCAAGTTTAATTTATCGTACGAGAAAGAGAGAGGATCAAATAGTGGGAGAAGATTTTTATGGCCATATGCAAACTACAACACTATTATTTCTTTCGTTGAGAGATGGACACTGTTTTTGATCATGTTGATTGAAATGCAAGAAGAAAAAAAAGTCCGAATGTTAATGAAGATTTTGAGATGATAATAGATAATGTAAAATGGGTTTATGGTGATGATTGGGAAATACTTTTGCTATATTTTTTTACGGTATTGTTTTTACTTTTTAAATCTTAGCATGATACCTACAGATTGGTTAATTTAGAGGTAGGAAGACCTTGTAATTCGGAAAGCTTATGAATTCTTGTGTAATATGAATTTTGTCATGAAAGTTTTAGTTGTTTGTGGTTTGCAACAGAAATTGATTATGATTACAACTAAGCAGGTATAATAGTATGAGGAGAAAAATGAATGTTCTACAGGAGTAAAAGGTAGCGGGTGACATACATATATATCGGTTATTTTATGAATGAAACATTTCATCATATCAGTAGAGGGACATTTATCCGAGCAATAGAAATCTCAACAGATCTCATTTAGATATCATTGTAGAACCAGAATAATCACGGTTGCTGTAAAACGATTCATTCACATAAAAATCGTAGATTAGAAAGCACTTCATAAATAGTATGCACATGTGCATGAGCGTAAACGCATTGTGTTCATGCTAAAGTTTAAAGTAAGCCAGATTGCACTTGACTGTATGTAACTAATGTAACTGGTATAAGCGCAAAGCACCTACACCTAACTATCTTGTCTTAGGATGATCAACGCTTACGTTTTTATTTTCGGCCGCTGCTACATGGTTTCTAAAATGAAAATAGATTGTAGTGAGATAATGGAACGAAATAATTGTAATAATCTCATTTCACGTGAGTAGATATGAAATTATATATGAAGACATGTTTCCTTGAGAGATTCAAATTTGATGAAATGCTTTCATCATTTCTTATATTTGTAATTTATAAGCAGAGTGTTGTCACCATGAGCGTTATATGTGCACATATTCACAAGAAAAATAAATTTTCATATCGTACGTTTGTTTCTTTCATTTTGCACCTTGTTCAAGACTTATTTCATGATTACAAAACAGAATATTTACTACAAAGTATACATCATAGAATGAAGGAGAAAAGAAGCTAGACATTTGGAGAAAAGCAATTCCAGCTGGTATGTATGTATGTGCTTTATATTTCCCTAAAATGAAGGAGTCGTTTGAGCTGCGTTGAGTAAATGATGACTAGTTCTTTCGCAATGACGGTTTAAAAGCATTTTTATAAAGTTCACAAGATCATACACAGAACATAAACGCTTTAAAACACTTCTCTTGGCTCCGAATTTTCTCACAGAACTTTTATTTATTTCAGTGCATACATACTTCACCCGGCAGTATGACCTTTTTACGAAACAAGGGCAGGAATAATTTTTACAGTGTATCCCGGTGAAATGCATTCATTTATCTAAATTTCTCAAAAGGACCCCTTCTTCTCAGCATTCTCATCATTACAACTAGTGTTGAAATTATACAACTGGGAAAATCGGTGAGAGGGGAAATAAACGAAGATAAAATTCGGATTTCTGCTTTTTATGGGCAGTTTGAAATACATTTAAGTGGAAATGTACAAATAACCATATATCATATTGAAAATACACACTCATTTGTGGGTTCGGTGGAATAGTTACATCATTTTTCACGACAGTTTCTCCCTCCATGATGCAACAAACAACTCCGCTTTGTCGTTTCATTTCTCATTTTATAAAACACTAAATGTTGCAATATGTCTCCTCACTGTAAATTCTCCAGATAACAGATACATGTCTTGAAATACGTGAAACTTTTCCACTGTTAAATCAACGGATTTTATACTAGGGTCCCAAATGCCGAGGTATTTATGTGCATATATAATATTAGTAAAAGATAAGTGGTTGGTATGGTGGAACAATTCTCTGGCATCTGGAAAATCCAAATAAATTATACTTTTGGATTAGGAAAAGAATGTTGACTGCTAACAAGAGGTTGTTGTGGGTTTTAACCAGGCAGAGCAGTAAGCATGTTACTAGCCTTCTTAAACCTTCAGTTAAGTAACGATTTCCATGACAAACAAATGAGTAAACAGTTTTCGTCTTTCTTACGTATCGCACCACACATAGGAAAAAAATGGGCATATCCGATCATGCGCATTTATGGTGGTGCGGTGATACTGGATGGTATTTTTATCCCAGAAAATAATAATACTGCTAATGATAATAACAATTAGTGGTTATACTCCGTTTTTCTGGGTTGCGAGGCAGGATGATGGTGAATGAGTGAGTGGTGACAAATCGAGAAAAAAAGTATTGAAGTCATAATATCGTAATCCGTATTAGTCATCCAGCAGCCATCCTTTCCTTTCATTGTTCATCAATAAAATGTATTTTTAGTATTTAGTAACTGGGTATTTCATCCTGTCCGTCCTGCAGTAAAAGTACCACAAATGTTTTACACTAATCGCTCGTCATAATATACCTCTCCTCTGCTTTTTATAAATTAAGCTAGGGAAAATCACACACCCAGTCATTTTATTTCCAAATAAATGTTGGTGCATGCAAATTATTACATGGTTTTATGAATTTATCACGGGTAGGATAAATAGTAGGAAAATGATTCGTGACGATCAGGATGAGTGCTACTGATCCACACTAGGAATATGTTTGTTAAAAAATCTTCCAAGGAATAACTATTCATAGGAGATTGATAATAAATACAACTAGGTAACATACGGTAATATAATAACGACAAACGGAGCGGGGGTTAGGTACACCAACCCAGAAAAAAACATTGCATATATTTTGTCACGCCAATACTCATGGACAACGACAGCAAAACTTGTACATGGAAAAGGAATTTTGTTTGCTGTGTTGGTCTTGTTTTGTCATGCTGTTGGTGGTGATGTTGACCACAAACGGGAATGCCGGGGAAGTACGCTTCGTGTTCTACTTAAGAAGAAGAAGACATTGACCATTACTTGCACAAGCATAGCGATTTATTATACAGAGCAGTAACTTAAAAGTCAGTACAAAAGGGCATAGTCCAACTCGATCGCCAGCATGATCGTTTTCATCGTCATCATTCTGAGAGCATTAAGAAGGAGCAAACAGTCGGATGGGTAAAATTGAGGAAAAAGTATTTATACGTGACTCACTCCAATGTACACAGAGCGTATGCAGCACCAAGTGCCCAAGAAGACGCATCTATCAATAATAACAGCACCAACAAGTTGCCGAGTAGTTGTCAACTTTGGGAAAACTTTTCTTTCGAGAGATAACAGCAACTTCTTCGTACCCAGTTGAAAAAGCCTTATTGTGAACTATATTTTTCCTCTGAAAAAATACGATAAGAAGCGAAATGATATTTACTGTGCAAGATTGTGACATAAAAGCCTTGTACACATCAACAACAACACTCGGACTTGTTCACCTTATTTTGCCAGTGTGGGCAGCCAGAGAGGAACAACAAGGGCATTGAAAAACAAGAACAATATTTGGCAGTTTTGTCCGAAAGGTCTGAAATCTCGGAGAATCCGTTATCTACCACCAGAGAAAAAATAAGAGGGCATACCTATGCATGTCCTGCGTATATTCTATATTGTCATGGAAAGGTTCTCTAGCTGTCTCCTTCTTTTCCCATATTTATGAATATTTTACCCTTGGAGGACTGTTTATTGTAGGGATTCGGTCGGCTTTCCGTCATGAAAATATGATTGTACCCAGAGGCACAAGGAAGAAAGGAAAAGATGCAATAAAATTGATGGATAGCACTATCGTGAATGCATTCAAATAGGAGATGGAATTCAGACGGCAATATAAGTCAAAAACGACACTGCCGCTCATATTCAGAAGTTTCTCTTCCGCTGTATTTTTACGTCCTATGTAGCACGTCAAAAGTCAACCGAGTAGACAAGTGCTATCAGTAGTGCGCATATTTGTAGCTATTTTTTTCTTTACATGTTTTGGTAGACGTACACGGAATAAGGAAGGAAGAAACGAACGACAAGCTTGCACATTACGTTTTTTCCTCTTCTTGTCTTCAAAGAAAATTTCAATACCGGATTCATATTTTCTTGACGTAGATATTGTAGCCTGCCTTTTTATGATAAGGAAAAAATGGTAACTTTGTAGCACCAGCAGTCGAAAATGCCACAGAGGTGCCACGACCTTATTTTTGTTCAGAATTGTTCAAAAATCGTTTTTCTGTGCATGTTGCAATATTCATTGAGTTCAAACCGATGGACGGATACAAAAGCATGTGTTCATATTTAAGCTGTACAAAGCATCCCACGAAGAAAAAAGAAACCCGTCGCGGGTATCAAAGCCATCAATTCAAGCAGGAAAAGAACGAAAACCCAGCCAGATGAATATTTCTTCTAATGCCCGTCCACACGATATTTACGAGACATACATCCCTTCTCACAGCACAATCAACAACAATGCAAAGAGTCTTATCGGATCGTGTAGTTAGCATAAATACGTAAAAGGACTTGAGGAGACGGGTACAAATTCTGGTTTGTTCTTGCTTTGCAGTTGTATTTCTAGGTTCACATATTATGCATAATAGCAGATCCTTTCCTCTGTCTCCTCTCTTCATATACTTACCTTGCTAACTCCACCACTCCACCACCAACCTTCTTAATAATCATCATCATCATCATTAGTTTTCCTTTTTAGGAGACACCATCATCCTCATCACAAATTTTCAAACCGCTTTCAAAAAACCAGGGTGGAAAATGTAAGGACCAAAGTACGAGAAAAAAGAAAGAAAATGTACACAAGCAACAAAAGCGTCCACTAAGAAGAAGGTTCAGCAAAAGTAGTCAAATCATCATCGTCATCATCATCACCCTACCCAAATCAAAATAAAAAATATATTATGCACATTTTGAGCTACACAGTATACCTATGCCTATTGAGATTCATATCTTGTAGAGAAAAAGTATTCTGATGATAATGAAAACATTTTTGAATAGTTTAAGTATGGAGATGATAAGTAAACGAGCTCAGAGTGGAGCACAGATAGTTGATGAAAGGTGCAATACGTACAGACGTATTACTCCTTAATACATTTTATCGGATCGGTGGAGGAGGAAATATCTGTTTTAGAAGATGGTGCGGTAAGTCGCAGAGGTGATACAGACCATGAATACCATTATGGCCGAGAGAAGTTCCTGATCTCAAGGAAAAAGGGATTACTTTGCCGTGACATAAATACATGCACATTTTTCATTGCTTTTTTAATACTGCTTACATTGCTGGTACAATATATTCACCAATGTAACAAACCGCACGTTTTCCCTTCATCATGATAATGTGATGATCCAACAGAAATGATTCCACTCAAGCAAATCAAAAAGATGCATACACGCACACCAACCGTAATAATAAAAAAGGAGAAATAAAATGGGAGTGAATGGAATGGAAAATGAAAGCCGCCGAGGATGATGATGATGATATTATCATACATACTTTTACAAGAAGCAATAAGAATACTCTGCATTCCTTCCTTGTCCAATGGAAAATGACCTCTATGTACTCAAGTGTTTCAAGAAAGCATTCGAGTACGTACACAGAGAAACTAAATATTTAGTTTTTGTTGCTTCTTTTTCTTTCATGAAAATAGAAACCTGTGGGAGTACAATGTAATGTTCAGAAGAAAAGGGAGTTGGAAAACTTGAGAGAAAATCTTGAGAGTCGCTTGCTAAATCTCTCTCTAGAAATGAATGTGTGAATAGATGAAAAAAATGAAATCTCTGACTTCTTTCCCGGAGGCTACATAACATCATCATCGTCGCAGTCATCCCCATTCTCATCTCTTCTCGGCAAACACCACACTCCGTGTCTTTTGGCTGTAAGTCTGGTTGTCTTAATGTTTCTCCCAAGCATAAATTTTTTTGTTATAGTGCAGACCGTGACGGGAGTTTCTACTCTCTCCCACATTTTACTACCCGACGTGATAATCAAGCATGCATACCTAAGCTACGTAGCCATGCCATAGAGACACCGACACGACCAGGAGTCGAATAAAAGTTTTATTTAGTACTTTGTATACCAACTGTAAAGAAAAAGTGATAAAAAGTCGTAGACGTTGATATGCATACAGCAAACGTGGTAAAATAGGAGCAGCAGGGAGGACAAAATTGAAAACAGTTGAATGGAGACGGGCAACTGTCTGAATCTGAAATGCTAAAAAAAATCTGGTGGTTGCAATGTTGACGATGACTCTCTCTCTCTCGCCCTCTCTAAAAAATCATAATGGAACACTCGCCTCCTATTTGAAATGCGCAATCGCACAAGA
Organism: Willowsia nigromaculata; assembly: GCA_034700605.1. Taxonomy (NCBI): domain Eukaryota; kingdom Metazoa; phylum Arthropoda; class Collembola; order Entomobryomorpha; family Entomobryidae; genus Willowsia; species Willowsia nigromaculata. Next base: position 6,588 of record JAQIXX010000963.1, read on the forward strand.
GGCAAGAAGAGCTGTTAGGTATAGGAAAAACTTATATCCCAAGTAACTCCCAACATTTTGCTGACTGGCATCTCTCTCGTATGAAACCACCGTGTCAGCCAACAACCGAGAGCCAGCTAGCAAAAACGATCCGATCTAGCGAGTTTACAAAAAAGAATTCTCCACCGCTTCCATCATTCCACCACCATCATCATCATCCTCACTTATTGCTGCTCCTGCTATTTTACTTTTTTACTGTCTCTCCTCCGCCAACACCACCGCACTTTGAGAGTCATACTGGCTTTGAAAAAGATGGGAAAATGATACAACTACTGCAATGCCTGCCACCACCACCCATGTAATGTAATATTATACCAGAAAAAATATGCACCATGGCTGTCAGTGTTACAGCTACCCAGCCATCTTGATAGAATAAACCACTTTGCGTAATCCACAAAAAAAGGGGCGTTTCCGGGACGTTGGGACGATCAAGATGCTTCAGCGCATATGAAGATCATCGTCATCATTTTGTTGGTGTAGCTCTCTCTTCTCTGCGTTATTATGTGACACCAATATTAACATGGCTGCACAATTGTAAAGTAGGTATAGGTGTGTAGAAAATATATCATGTACTCAAAAGTATGAAATGCCCGGGACCGGATGTCACACCCATTCTCAAAATACTAGAGCTGGCAGTTAGTTCACCCAGTTGATTGTTCACAGGAAAACTCCACAGGACATTGGAATGTGAAAAACAAGTTTTGAGAAAATTCACCCTGTTCGAATACATTCACAAATTACATTGAGCATGCCTACCTATACTTAACTATATTACCCAAATTGCTTATAATGGGATATGTATTCATTTAGCAGGTATATCAACTTAAACAAGAAACGAAACACTCATGACATGCAAACATGAACGGGAAGTTTTTTTTGCTCACCCTCCTTCTAGCCCCGTTGAAAATTGACGTGACACTTGTTTTCTTGTAAATGCACTATCTTTGTGTAATTATCTCTTTCCCTCTCACCCTGTCAAATTTGCTAAGGGTCAAAATCTCTGACAGAGTTGAATTGCTGATAGCTGTAGTGGTGGTCGGTCAATCCTTATCAATCCCAATTTAGATTATTACAAGATGTCATCCAAACATTTTTCTAGCAACTACTCTCTCTCTCTCTGGGAATGGAAATCAGGGAGTAGAAAATTTTTGTGGTGGGAGCGATAGAGAGAGGGGGAGAGAAAACTAAAAGGTTTCATTTTTCCATGCAGAGCCACACCCTATACATTTTTACCCTTGTCTCCCATTCAAACACTCATGCATTCTTCCTACTAGCTGGATACAACCGAGAGACATGTATATATGCGTAAGGAAAAGTAAATGATTGTGACGATAACAGATACAGATAAAACTCCCCGAAAACGGGCATAATGGGAATGAGATAATGTATAAACGAGCTTAATTATATTAAAGTCGAATAAAAAACGGTATTGTGAGAAGATTGCTTTAATAACCAACTCCATTCTCCTGAATCCATTTAATAGACGACTTCAACTACCAAAAATGATCAGTAATTTGAGATCATTATCTACTGTCGTCTCTTTTGATTTTCACTGATTTTTATTCATGAAAGTACCTTCCCTTGTTGCCAGGCAGAGGGTTAGCAATGTTCTGATTAAACAGAGGGAAGGGCAGGGCAGTATCTATAGCAGCAGGTTGATAATTTAAAAATCTTTTCGCTACTACAGCTTGCCCTGATCATTTTCAGATATAGCGCAGTATAGTACAAAAGTCAAGATAGTTTCAAATCTTTTTCCGTTTTGCTCGCTATACAAAAAAAAACCAGTAGTGCACACTCAGAGCGAAAAAAGTAAAACATTTAGAAAAAAACTGCCATAATATTATACGTACAGCGGAAAAAAATGAAACTGTTGTGCATCCGACTTGAAAAAGGGGCACATCAAGCAACCGACCATCAACATCATCAACTGCAGAGCACCGTGATATACTCAAGTGGCATGACAAGTAACAAAGCTCATCATTTTGACTCCATTGCTGCCTCTGTGTACATGGCAATTGTTTTGCTGCTCTCTTGTGCTCTCCTCTTTTTGGCTAAATGCTAGAGCTTCGCATACACATTATTACTACCATGCTGTTGCTAAAATAACCACCGACCGAACAATACCGTCACAGAATCTGAATTAAGTAGGAAAAAACCATGCAAGGCACTCACACTAATCTGAACTTGCTCAGAGAATATAATAATAATTCTCTCATCTTCATTGAACAGCGAATAGGCAGGTTTGAGAAAAAAGGGAAAGAGCTCAATCCACAATCCACATGTTGATCCACTAGCAAAGCATGTTTTAGTGGGAATTTGTGAATAAAAAACCGCGTTTAACGATTACCGTTGATCCACATACCATACGAATAAATAACAATAATATATAGAATAGAGATCATAGTGAGAGCTGAGCCGAACAACCGAATACATTTTGGAAAAAATACCGTCATCATTTTTCCTCATAGAATCAACCTGTTAATCTATTCCATTACACTTTTGATGTACCTATGGTACACGTACATATAAAAAAAAATTTATTATAAGGTTTACTTTTTATGCCAGTCTTTATTATCTTGGCTTCGCATCAACTCGATTTTTATTCCCCTCTTTTCCGACATGACCATGCATTTCAAGTGATTTCTCGTACTCTATTGTCCTGAAAGCAGGATAAACAGAAACATTAAAAACAGCATGCAATGTGATGGGGTTGCCTATTACCAACCTAAACACCTTTCGCATCCGATTGCATTCAGCTCAGCATGCATACATCCTCCGCCTCTGTTTGATCTTTCGTTTAGCTTTCGAAAAAAAATCGTAAATGAATAAAGCTGATTAGTACTGCTGTTAGGCTTTCTGTTTATAATTTTTTGTTATGATAAACCGATGTCGCATTGAAACCCATTCGGAGAGAGTTATGTATTTATACAGTATCGGAATTCAGATGTCAGGTGAATAAAAAATACCGTGTCCCATAAAAACGTTATGAACAAATGGTAATGCAAATGGACAAACAGTTAGGGAGACGAAACAACAGGAAAAGAAGAGAGGGAGAGAGAGTGTGTGTGTTTAAAAAAGCAAAATAGAAAATGATTTCCCCCTTTCCTATTGAAATATTGAATGTGTGTAAATTACTTGGCCTGTTTAAAGGTATCTTTGCATAGAAACGTGCATCAGCTCTGAGTTCACCTCCATAATAATAATAATGATAATGATCCCAGGGAAAACTTCAACTACTCCCATCATCATCATATTCAATTCCCTCGAAGCAAAACGTTTTGCCCATGAAAATTTTCAAATTGTGTTTCTCAAACAGGAAGAATATTTGTAAACTTTGCCTGCTTTGTGTTCGCTATTCGAGTAGCCTCCTTTTCAATAAATGAATTAATATTTTTGAGCAACAGCAGAATCCCAACAATATGATTATCGCCAACCTCTGCATTTTTCACTCAAGCTTGCGATCGATATCGCTCAGTAAAATTTAAATTTGATGTACGAATATTTCTAGAAAAAGATGACAATGAACGAGTGAAAAGATGTTACACTTGTTTGATTCCATTGCATCTGTGTAAATCGCTTCTGGCGCAGTGGTGGTGGTGGTAATGTTGGCTCTTCTTTTCATTCGGTTTTTTCTTTTGCTCTTCTGGTTCACGGTATTGGTTTCCATTCCACATCGTGTTCAAAAAAGCTGGTTTCATCGCTGCCCACCTCATTGCCGTCTGTTTCCTCTCTCTCCATCCATCCCTCCCTCGTCACCACTGAATCAACTGACTTGCCATTATCATCATGAGCATAAGTGCTTTCTTGTAATAAAGAGCACAACAGCAGCGTCTGCAGCGCATTTGGTATACCTGAGAGAATGACTGATGGAAAAAGGAGAAGGGTTTGAATTTTTTGAAAGACAACGTCGACGAAAAAGTAACCACCACACCGCCATCATCATCCTCCGGTATTCATCCATCCATTCTCTCCACACACCACAATCTGCCTACACACTCACACGAAATACCCATTTAGTTCTTTCGTAACCTGACTTGATATTCCGAAACATGCTCGTTTTTATCCACCTTGGAGCCAATACCATCAAAGGAGAAGGGTAAAAAACTGTTCGGTCGTGAAGAAGAAGAAGTAGAAGTAGGCTTTTTTATTGCATCAAAAAAGGAGAAGAAGGAATTTTCCCTAATGCTACTCCACTCACTGGTACTGGCATTGATGAGACCCCCATTCCGGAACATGAGAATGACGATGGAGTGCAAAGCCGCAGCAAAGCAAAATACACAATGCACTTTTATCCTTTTAATATAAATTCCTCCGTGGACGACTGCCGTGTTTTATTTTCACAGTGTTTTAAGCATGGCATATAAGTAGGGAGAGAAGGTGAGTAGAAGTGTATTCGGATTCGAAGAAGCAGAGCGTGGAATCATCATCGTCATCATCACCACCATGATGATAAAAATGGTGACGGATAGATATTAAGGCAAAAATGTGTGGCTTGCATGGCTGACTACCTACCTTTTTGCCTGCTCTTTGTTGCCCGTGTGTTTTGTGCCCCCAAGTCTTTCTTTTTCTACTCGTTTTCATCAAGAAAATCTAACCTTTTCTTGGTCAAAGCCATTTCCCTGGTTGCCAGAATAGGTGAGTGGGTAAGTAAAAAAAAGCTGGCATTACATTTTTCTCAGAATCATGTGTGGGCGCAATCCTCACCAGGTATGATTTCGTGGTACATTTTATTTGTCGATATTGTCTGGTTTTCATATTAGATTTATTGAATGCATTGATCCTGTCTCGCTTTCAGATGTATATTCACCAGTCTCCATAACATTGATATAAAAATATGCATAGAAAAGAGCACTCTCTAGCTCCCAAACAATTCGGGTCAAACTCTCTTACATTTTACGCCAAACTGAAATCCCGTTTTATATTGGATGCAGCCAAAATCATTTCCCTTTGTTGGTTTATCGTGCTTTCATTCAAAATTCACACCTCTCTTCATTCCACCAACTCTCCTTTTTTCTGTCACGTACGTGAATGTACATGTACATATACACACAACGCAAAACGCAATGCATACTTTGAGTAGTGGTGTTTACCCACCTCCACCTCCAGATCCATTATTCAACCTGGATCCCGATTATTCCATTGTGTGCAGATCATTTTTGTTCGGGAAATTTTTTGCTACTCTCTGTATGATTAAGAATGTTAGCCCAAAAAATTGAGTAGTAGTGCAACAGGTGAGAATAACAACCTGTGGTGGTGGTGGTAGTTGTAAAGCATATTCATCTATCTAGTATACAGATATGAGCAAACATTCCGATGTTACAATATATCCCCATAGTAAACCAAACCACCGCAGTATTATCGCCAGAGCAACCTGCCTGCTTCCCCTCTCCTCCCTCTCTCGTACCTTCCCGTTCCACGTTTTTAATGTGTTCAACACGACACAAACATTTCCCCTTCTTTCTGCTCTGGCATTTATGATTTTATTTTTCCTGTTCAACTGTAAATAGTGTTTGTATAGTGCATTACTGGCAAGTGGTGGTGGGCATGATTACTACGGTCGTCGTAGGAAATTCTCTGGTGAATAGGATGTTGCCTACTTGTTGGAACAATCTGAAACCAACTTGATCGAAAGAACACATCCATTACCCTTTTTTCCATTTTCTCTCTCGTTCATCCTCTCAACGCAATTCCAATTTCACGGGTAATGCTGGTTTTGCTGCTGCTGAGAAATAAATTCGTTTCTCTAAAAACTCGCATTTTTTTGCTTGTCGATGTACACTTATTGTTTAACAAGCAATGTTCATGCTCTTATCTTCTATTTCAGGATACGAGTCAATGTAAATAGGAGTAATAATAATAATGTTATGTGCATGTCTATTAAACTAAGCCTCTATGTCTTGTTAAAGCTGAAAGAGTCAAGTGCACTGCTACTCTTCTCCTCCAACTTCAGCTTGAAAAGGTGGCTGTCAGCTCTTACATAAAAATCCAACCAAAGAGGCAATAAAACTTTCGAGAAAAAAATGGTTTCTTTTCTTTTTTAAAATGGCATGTAACAGGCGGTTATTCTTATTTTCCTTTCACTACTGAAAATAAAACTGTGCTACAAAGAGTTTTGAAATCATGTAAAATTACTATTACCGTATCGAACTTATAAATGTGAAGTCAGAGATGTTTTTCGTAATAAAAAAATGTACAATGAAAAAGTTAGCGATATAGCATGTTGTATGCACTCTAATAATAATAACGCATAAAGTAAGAAATTATGACTTCTTCTTTGACTGTTCTGGGCACACACACACACGCCATCCAGTTTTATCGGTCGGAAAAGAAAATTGTGGTTTCCACCCCTGCCTTCAGCAACCCGTGACGACACCTACCCGGTTGGTTTGCCAAGAAGGTGATCAAGATAAGTATCACTCTTCTTTATAGCGCAGACTAGACACATTCCTTTGTAGGCTCGACAACTGCAGTGCAGACAGTTTTTCTTCAATGTTGTACACATTTTGATGGGAGTCAACTTGCAAAACAATATTCAAAGATGTGTGCGCATATAAATCAGTTAACACTTTTTCGTATCAGCCTAACAACGTCGTCACTGTCAGTAGTCAATCGTTACGTGCGTATGACAAAGTAGAGTGGTGGGTGGGTTAGGGGATGGTAGCAATTTTCTTGCGGGTGGAATTCGTGCATTTTAAATAGCCAAGCATCGGTAGCACTGTGACATGCATACATACATACTAACATAACCCAAAATTATTCAAGAAGATGTTCATGGTTCAAACTTTAAAAAACTCAGACTAACACACATGATGTAAATTGAAGAATTAAATAGCTTCGGCTGAAGATGAAGTAAAGGCAAGCTATAGAGTCTGATTTTCATGAGAGATGACAAAACATTCATGGTTACGAAGATGCCGATAGGATGACATCCACATTTCTGTATCTGATCTGATTGCAGATTTTTATTTTGGCTGAAGCGAACATGTCTGCGTGTCTTCTCTCTTTTACTTTCAGACTAGAACGAAGCGTATTTAGAGCAGCGCCTGTAGAAGCCAGTAAAACACTCCGGTTCTTTTTCTCCGCGTTGGCGATGTCAATTTCAATTTCGTAGATCCAACTTTTGCACTCCACTTTATCCTCTATACTGACAGATATGCAGATATTTAATACTTCAGTTTCACTAAAATCTTTTATTCCGAACGAAGTCAAAAAAGAGGATACTTGATAGGCATTATTATCATTACATTCATCTCTGTTCGTTTATTACCATGATTCTTGTCTTGGGTCGTCATCTTCACGCGGCCTGTAATAAAGCACTACTTTCTGTTGATGACATTTTACTCCTTTTAGCCTGATTGTTTTTCTCATCAACTCATCACCATCATCGTCACCATCTATACTAGCGGTAACATTGAGTATCGTCACCTCAGGTTAAGACCAGCCACACCATCATTTAACTGTCATTTTTAGTTGCCGTGTCGTCAACTCTTACTAGCGTCAAAAAGGTTGAAATGGGGAGCAAGAGACAAAGAAATAAAAACCAATTTTGCTCTCTCTCTCTCTCTCTCAGATTGCCGTCATAATCTTTTTGCAGCCAGAAAACTTTTTTATCGGGACCGACCTGTTGCCTATTATCGCCCTGAATGCTCTCCCTTTGTTTTAATGCTGCATGGCTCATCATATTTCGTCTTTTTAGCCAATTTACAAGAGAAAACATGATAGTATCTTCTACTTACTCACCTGCATGAAAAAAAATTCTGCTCACACACATACACACACACTACATTTTATTCTAGCAAATGATGAAAAACCAGGATAGTTCCTTTTTTAATAATGCAATTTATACATTTTCAAGTTTGCTCTTGTTGCAAAACCGCGCAGCCATCATAATGAACAATAGCATAGGGGAAAAAACCTACTCTGACTGCATCATGTGCCATAGTTATAACCCTTATGTGTGAACTAGGCATACATTGTGCAGTTTTTTCTACAAGAAAGCATAAAACCATGCACGTTCCCTTATTTATTCTCGCCGACGTCGTCCTTCCCTCGACAAGAAATTTCTCTTTTTTCGTATTTTTTCCCTCACTTGAATCTCGCTTCTTCTGCGTAATATTACTTTACCAAGTACTTGTTCTCCTTACAGATATTTTTTTAAAGAAAAAGTTGCATGTCGTATAGTTATTTTGCCGAGTTTATTATTACCTCAATAATACAATATAATATGATGTAGGTATATAGACTCACAGCATAAAAAGCTTATGCGTATAGCTTTTTGCTTGAAAACCCGTGCCGTCGTCACACACGGATGCCATGGGGATTTTTCTATGCCAACATTATCATGTACAGCGTTTGTAGGTATCTATCATCATGATGATGATATTCGAGGCTTGCAATTTTCCTTGCATCTTGCATGTTTGTAACATTTAACAAGACCTTACCCGAACTTTCGCAGGATTTATTTTTTCTCAAGCAAGAAACGATTATTATGCGTGAATGCCTTAAATTATAAAACCCCTTATAAAATAGATGCTAAACAGATACATAAATGTTATTTCTGTGTGGTTCTGCATTTTGCTATTGATGGACAGTGCATGAGAGTCTCTGCTGCTGCTGGTATTACATTGAAGATCGAAACAGTTTTTAAAAATATGATGATGATGATGATGATGAAGAAGAAGAGAGTCAGATAGAAACATTTTTTCACGTAGTCACAGAGAAAAACCACAAATTTTTCTACTCTGCAAGCATGCAGCACTAGGCTAGTGCATCATAATAATAATATGCAGTAGTAGTAGAGAAGTAAGCCACGCTTCGGAACAAGTAGTGTGCAGTATACAGAGCGAGAAGTTCTCTCCTGTTTTGCTTCTTCTTCTTCGCTGTATCCGTCCTCATCTTTATCATCATCACTTATCATAATCGGTATTATTGTGCAGTAGTATTTATACAAGTGAAATTTTTACGATGATGTAGTTACCATTATTATTACTACTACATCATCGTCATGCACTCTGCCAAATAATGCAAAAGCGCGCAAGAAGATCAGTAGTAGCAAGTACATCAACATTTGATAAATTTTTATACCAAAGTTATATAGCATATATGCTGGCGTTTGTTGATGTGGTTGGTGAGAAAACCCGATTAGATTTCTCTACATAACTCTTTTACTTTTTTTTGGCGAGATGTAAAATGCCTATTAGAATTGTTGTTTCAGCACACTGGTGCACAAGAAAATTTCTACTAATGTAACAATGTTTTTCATACATGATGCTTGCTTATTACTTCAACTCAAGTACTGATTTATGTGATCACGTAGTCCGCGGCTCGGTTTCATATATTTTATTAACTCCGGCAAAATAAATACCAATATTTGAAGTAAAGTGAGTAAGTACGCACATAAAAAAGTGCATGTTATTGCAGCAACATGAAAATAATAGTAAAACCATCCTTCTCCTCCTCCTCTTCTATATCTACTATCGTTTTTATCTACTTAAAAATAAACATTGTGGGATCTCTTGTGTTTGCTTATGCGTTTAAGAAAGGATGAGAGACCGACAATGCAATGCACCGTGGTTTAAAAAAAATATTACACAGATACCTACTAAACTCATCATAAGTATTGGATGATGATGATGGGAAGCGGCGAGAAAGCGGTTCGTGTGATGATGCGATTTTGTAGAAAAGGAGAACTTTGATTGCTGTAGTAATTATTGCTAGAAAAGAGGGATGAAAAAATTCAGCTAGAGGAATTGCATGAATGCATGCGATGCAACAAGGCAACTTCTCTTCTGTCAGTTTTTTTTCTCACCCGTGATTTTTCGCTTTAGTTTGTAACGCAACAGGTAGAGAAACGCATCATGATGCTGATTAACTGCTTCACAGCATTTTTGTTTTTTTTTTTGCAAGTGATTCCTCACGCACTACTTTATACTGTGTATAAAATATAAACAAGTGTAAATGATGGTTGGTATCATAATAATAATGAAAGTGGGTAACTTCGTAGCAAACTGCCAAGTACTTGTGTACTTCTACGCTTGATATAACGACTAGGGAGGAGGGAGCATAGGAATTTAACTCTCACTTTTTCACCTTTATGGATTTATGTCAGTGAGTTTATGAATGTTGCTCTTGCTTTTTTTTCTTCCTTTCTCAGAGACTGCAACACTTTTCACCTGTAATTACAACCGCATTGCAAATCAAGTAGAACAATGAACAATGTATGAAAAGTGATGAGTAGTAAAACGGATTATAATGAAAAGGAGGAAGGAAGACGGTTTTGCGCATTTATATTTTGCGATGATGAGATGACAATAAAGTATGCATGTGTTTAAGCTATTATTTATCAGCATCGTGAGAGTATATTCTCACTGTCATCAAGCGTCCTTTAAGTTGACAATGAAAAACTAGTAACAATAATATTTTACGGACATTAGAGCGTCGCTACAATGTAAAGTATGGGGTTCTGTCAGATTGATTATTAATAAAAATAATCACAAGGTCATCCTCAGGTAAACTGATGAAAAAGGGGCATTGCCCTACCTTCGATAACATATCACTGTTGTTCCTGTTAAATGAGAGTTCTAGTGTTCAATTTTATTGCAGTCACAATTGAGTGGATGGTGAAGTGAGCGAGATTGGTTTAATAGCTGGTGGTGGTGATGAACAATGATAATAGAATACTGCTAGAACAAAACGATATCAAAGTGTGTGTTTATGAATACTATTATGTCAGTCTGTGAACTCTGAAGAGATACGCTTGGGATCTCACAAGAAGTTCAAAACGACCAAGAAGAATAACTTTGTAGCATAAGTCATGTTGCTAGTTAGTTATGCACTCAAGTTAAACCAAACCCTAACTCAGTGTGATAATTTTTGATGAGTATCTTATCAGTACAATCGACAATCATTATGTAAATCTATAAAAATACCTTACTACGAGGAAATTCCTGCACAAATAAAAAATTGAGAAGGTTAGCTCTTTCAAAAAATGGTACTATAAAGCCTAATTTTTGTCAAGCTTATTGATTTCAGTAGTAAAACATAAACATAAAACCTAAGCTTCAGCATGACAGTATCAACTAGACTTCTAATCTTAGAAAATTAATTTACAGATAAAGATGCACAAACAAAACCCTGCTGCTTTCCAATTCTTTTTGGTGTTCTCAATACTCATAATGTCATAATACACTTATTATGAATATGCATGTGACATACCGTCAATAAAAATTCTTTCTGGAATCCTCAATTTTGACTTTTGTGTCAAATTTGAAACTAGGGATTATTTATATGTGAAAATACGAATTTACCTGAGGTTTACTATTATACTTTCTTACGTCAGTAGAAGGTTTTCTGTAACATGCATGGATTCTCAGTTCGACTACTTCAATGATTTTTTAAAATAACCAAAAGATAAATGAACATGACTCCAGTCGACAGATAATTGAAATGATCGTTAGCATTTTAGCAACCTAAAACATTATTCATAAATGCCACAACGTGTCCCTTCATCCTTTTCAGTTTTATGACTGTCACATCACCATCCATCAGTCAATAAACTAGTCACGACGATTTTTTGGAACGAAACGGTTGATGAATTTCTTGGGTTTTTTATATCTCCGTCCGTTCAGTCCTCTGCACACACATTTTCTCCCTTGGTTTTGTTTTATCCGGCTTTTGAACCCACGCTACCACTACTGATAAATATTATTACTGAAAATGAAACCTGGAAAAGGTTTAGGAATGGTAAAAATATGGTCAAATCAATGGTCCGACGAATGAAACTGGTATGATGGAGCAAGGAGCACTATGAATCGATTCTCGTATCATCTCGTTTTTCTCTCTCCTTCTATCTCTCTTTGCTTCGAGAGGGATCAATGTTTCTTTGACAAGAATATAGGGATCATGGATCAAAATGAGACCAGCAGAAGGAAAAACATCATTGAATTTATGGCATGTCGGTTTAAGGTTAGAGGTGATAAGAGATTCCTGCAAGAGAATATTTCGTATTTTTACATAAACAACGGAACAGTACAAAAATCGGCTGCTGCTCCTGGTGAGATAAAGAAAGTGTCTCCGTTAACAAAACGCTCCTTGAAAATACATACTTCACACACAATGTACAGTCAAAGACTGGAGCGATAAACAAGTGATTCTAGCTATCCGAGGAATTTATATTGCACGCATTTTAGAAATCTTGAAAATATGTTCAAAATTTATATTTGAGCATTTTTCTTCAAAATTGTTCCATATGGAATTCCAACTGCATCTGTGTGGTATACAACATGATGATCATGATCATAAAAAATATTCTTGGTGGAGAATACTGATAATATGAATCTGGATGATTAAGAGTACCGATTTGGGTTTTCAACATACGGATGAAACTGCGCAGATTGTTATGATTTTCATTCTGACGGAGTATTCATAAATAAATTCATTCTTGACAGAGAAGAATTCACTTTTATCTGGTGTTTAGCCAGTTAAGTAAGAATTTCGAAAAATAAATAAACATGGATGTGCAAATATTTTTTTCTCCGTGTTTTCATTTTCATTATACAAGTACAATAGTGTACTCATATTAAATAGTCTTAGGTTGTAAAGCCCACGACGACTGGTTGAAATCAAATGCAAATTTTGTTTCTCATCTGTCGGTTCTTATTGAACTAGTGGAAAAGGCAAGCCCTAAGGATCTTCAAGATTTGCGGATTGAGTGATATAAAACATTCCTCTTAATTAGAACGTCATTTTTAGAGACTAGTTTGATGTTTTGGTGATATACTATTATAATGTCTACTGTGTGTAGGAAAATGTTTTATTAAAAGTATTCGAGAGTCACAAGCGATAATCAATTCTGGTACATGTGAAACTGTTTCTACATTCTTTGTTTTCTCGTATCGATCCATACACTATATTTTCGTCATATTAGTACATAAGTTACAGTAGATATCTTTCCCAAAGGACGGCACGTCGGATTAATTGACTACAGTACAAGGTATTATGCATTTTTGTGTATGTTTTGCAAACTGATACTCTTTGTTTGCATACAAAGCTGAAAAATTATCAAAGCTTACTGTACTGAACTTGCTGTGATGATAATGATGAACTGATGATCATGATCAGCAAGATGAGGACAACTTATAGCGGTGAACCGGCGAACATTTTCACATAAAGGATAATGGTCCAGTAATATGTGTTGGGTGCAATTTGAAAATTGCAATGTGAATTGTAAATGTAACACCTCTTGTGATAACTAATGTGCTAATACATGCAAGAATTTTTATTGTAAATTTTATGAATACCGAATTGTTAACATGGTATTTTTGCCACGATGGCAGTTTTATGTTCAGGTCAGTGCGCGTTTCATGATCTTCATTTGCATAAAAGTACTAACTACACAATAATATGCATTTACAGTTTCATTTCAAAGTTTCATACACAACAAATGTTCATTTTATAATTATCAGAAATAATTTCCGAATCCCTCTCTCGGCTCTCTCTTCATTTCGAATGCCTGCACAGCCTGGTACGAATGACTCTTGTCAACGTCAAATGAAATCATAACCTCCTTCCAGTGAAGAGAAGGGAAATGTACTTACACAATATGCACTCTGGTTGACAGATAATGTATCAGTACACAGAGGTCCGACAGGGAGACAGACTCTCAGCAAATCAGTCATAATCAGCTCTGTTCAACTCATCTCCTCATTTAATCGGATTTTTAGTTCAATGCACTTTCCTCTACACCATGAGCACATTCCCCATCTCACTCAACGTTAATGTTCCTTTCCTTTTGTCTCTGCCATTTTCTAATAACATCATATGCGTGTAGTATCTCATATACGATGAAGGTTTTTGTTTTCCAAAATGAAGTTGAGAATCCTACAGTATCCACAGATTCAATCATTTTGATTAACTCTTATCTCAAATCGTCCATTGAATAATCAGCGATAATGAATATCATGAGAAGCAGATAAATTGTTTTAAAAGTGTGATTGCATGTCATTGAAGGAGTGGACACGGAAGTGAGTCAATATAAGCTGTGAAAAAACAACTTGAAAACTGTTAAAAATTGTAAATGACGATCACCCCAAAAACACCATGGGTCTTCAATGAATTCTACCCGATAATTTTACTTCATATCCCATTCAAATAATTAATCGCGCACACGGTATCAATCTTGGTTTCGCTTTTATTGTTTGCAACTCATTAGCCGCAATATGCATTCTTGAGTACATCCCATCCAATATCAAACGTCATCGTATTATCGTTTTTATCAAGTCAACATTACTCTTTTAATTTCCGTTTCCGATTTCAATGAGGTGACACTCCTCTTTATATAAATCTCCCCTCCTTTCCCTTTCATCTCACGCTGCTTGATCTGGTGAAATGAGCATTTCCCGTGGTAATATCTCTCAAATCAAAGGGGAATGTTTGAACCGCCGTCTGAAAATGGGCATTTTTTAACCAGTCGGATGTCCTTTATATTAACTGGAAATTATAGTCCTCACTCAAATCCCGGCTGACTGTCAGCAATAAAAATTTATCACAATTAACGCCAAGTGCATACACCAGTTTGCAATGATTCTGAATGTCAGAGCGTAGGTTATTTCCCTCATTTATTTCATGGGCGATGAATGAAAGGGGAGCATGCGAAGGGACTAATTTAAATTGATAAAACTGAACTTTTCCTTCGGATATTCACCCTTTTCCAAGCAGACTATATTATACAGTATGAAACTCTATTCGCAAGAATAGATTTCTCACATAGATTTCATCAACTTTTATTGCATGTGTATTATGCGTTTAACCTTTTTCAGCATAATAAACCCCAGTTACAGTCGTATGAGTTTATGCGTTACAGCAGTAATATAAACGTATCAACAGTTTTGCTGTATCATCTCTGACTATATACATCCGACCTAGAAACGAATACCACCGTTTGCAATGTCGTTACTTTAATCTTACCTCTGATAAAAACAATATAGAGCCTTGAAAAAAATGAAAGTTGCCCGTTCATCGTCAACTTCATCTTAATAATGTTGCCTCTTTCAATGGTTCAGTCGGTTCATCAAGTTTTTGAAGTCAGTAATCTCTCTCTCTGGTATACCAGCTCTGATAGCTTACAGTACCCAGAGAGCTAGATGAAAACAGTGAGAGGATGATATTGCAGGTAAAGGTGTATAATAATGAAGCAAAATACCTACACATATTTATACCACCCCAATATTCTATAGACGCGAAAGACATATACGCAAGAAACATTTTTATAATGATAAGAGTTTAACGATGTTGATGGTTTGATCTCTCAGTAAAACCATAAGCAAAAGCGACTAGACCACCTCCATTACAAACCATCTCCCTCCAACTATTTTTTTTCGCAACTCTCAGAACGCCGCAACAGACAATTACACTTTTTAGAGTTTTATATGCGACAACCTAGTTTCTGTATTTTTTTTTTCAAGAAAAAAATGATAAAGTGCAGCCGACATAATAAGTACTAGTTCCCGTCACCCGTGCATTCTGCACGATATTCATTCAATACAGGTATATGTATACCTACCCACCTGTGTAAATGCATGCATGCGCCAGTTAGTAGTAATTAAGAAGGAAAATGGCTCACAGTTCACCTCAAGTCAAGCCACAACAATAACACCACCTTTTCCACTTTTTAGTAGGCACAAAATCTATATAACATTCTCTTTTGTTTTAAAATTATTAACTATACGATATAGAGTCATGCCAGTTTTTAGTTTTGAAAAAAAAAAATGAAACAAGGGTATAACCTAAGATAATTATTTTTGCTCACTATTATAAAGTGCTACTGAAAAATCCGAGGAGTACTTTACCAGAAAATAGAAAGAATGACAAAAATTGCTATTTTGCTGACTGAGTTTTTCCCTGCATTTTTCTATGGGTATTGAACACTGAAAGCTCCCATAAGTCATGAGAATAGTTCACATGAAACAGAAAGAAAAAAAAACAATGGTTGACAGTAAAAAGACAGACAAGAAAAACACTTCTCCTTCTTCTAGAAAGGTTTCAATAATAATAATCTGATACCGTGCACAATTCTCGTTGATCTTGCCATTAACCAAACATGCTACTACTTTTGCTGTTGCATCGTCTCGGTATAGTAGCCGTCCTCGAATTATCATTATGATGATAATGATAAATTATAATGTGGGATACTTTGTAAGTTAAAGTAAGGCAAGTTGAAGGACTTGAGTTCAAAATGTATTAGCGTCTGTGTAGGTATGCATTAAAATGACATCAGTAGTTCAAATGTGTGTCTTCAGAGTAGTCAGCTACTACATGACATCCATTTGCCCTGTGATCCTTCGTCTAGTCAGCGAAGCTCAACTCATTTAACTCCCGTCCCTCCACCTGAGACAAAATCCCATTTAATTGTGCATAAACTCATGCTCGTAAATTGACATGCAAGTAAGAAGAATGAATCACGACGTGTTTTTTTTCTTCAGAAAAAGGGAAATTGTTGGAATCTTACTTGCAATCAGAATGAATGTTGTATGTTACGATAGTAATTATATATTTTGGTCTTGTACATTGATAATTGCAGTTTCATCGAGAATACGGTGTGCACTGTTATGGATAATTTAGTAACCCCAGTCGTTCATGTTTTCATGCATTCTTGCCATGTGTATAAAGTATATACATGATATACGGTAAAAACAATTTATTTACGAATAGAAATTGAAGGATTGTTAACACCAAAGACAACAGCGTGGGTGTGAGAGGCCAAATGATGGAGATATTATTATTATTGTGCTTCAGCTAATGAGTTAATGATATTGATAGGATACCACTATATATAGCTTTTTAAGGTGTTCGTAGATACATCCCTCCTTCACACAAATCCCCATTAAACCCTTCAACTTAACTCTCCGATTAGATGTTTAACGTTAATGAAATCAAAATGAAAGAAGTGCAGGCAATACCTTCATTAGGCATGCGCTATTGTTACTGAACGCTTCCCATCATACATACCACCATACCAGCTAAAAATGTTTTAAAACAATTCACATTTCAAAAACCATTCTGAGAGCTGATGCGGCCTTCGTACATTCATCAGCCTTGCTGATTTAAAATGCGCTTCAATGTATGTTGATTCGCATTTCGCAATAAAAGGAACCAGAAACCTAGAGAGAAAACAGTATGGTCTCAAGTTTTTCAATTTTTTTCGCAACTGTTGTGTGATTAGCTGCATCTATTTGTAAGGTATATAAGATGTGATGGATTCTATACGAAAGCTTATTTATTGACTATTTTTCTCTGTATTTTCTGTTCGATGCTGAGACTATTTGTGCTTTTGTAAAATGTTTCGAGTAAATACTTTTAGTCTAGTAATTGATGATTATCTTGCGTGAAGCGACTTCGGTTGGCTACAGACTGAACATACATAGCACCAGCAATAACTGATAATAGTGGAGTAAAAGATTAGAAAAAAAGTGCGAAAATATTTCACAGTTTCGATACTCCTACTCGCAATCATTTTTGCATCACCACTGCCTTTGATGCTGTTCCTACATTATTATTGATGTCTGAAAAATGCAATAAATCTTGAAGGCAACAGTAGCAAGAATAATAACAATAGAAAAAATCGCAGATTAAAGTAAATTAAATGGTAAATTGGATTTTCTTGATGTGATGTTATGCTGAGGTAAATCTTGAGAAAACAATTACATTTGCCTGTGTATACATGCCTAAAGATCGGATGCTGTTTTTATTCCTAAACTTTTACTAATAGTTTGATTTGCCGGAGTGATAAAAGTGGTTATGCGGATCAAAGTGCATATTATGTTGCAATCTTTCAAATGTGAAGTCAAGTTACGCACGTCTGGTTCTAGTTCTATTAACAACACACTACTACCACACTACCTGAATTACACCTCATGAAACAAGTTATTATTATTACTCGTTTTGTATGGGTGCACATAAACAATACAAATTTTCTAAACTGGGTTGCTAGTTACGAGTTGCAACTTGCGACCAGGTAGACTAACCAACAATTTTCCTTATTAAAAGTGTCAGCTTTTAGCGGTCCGACATTCTAATATATTGGAATAGTGTTTCATTGATTCTATTTAAATGTCATGTTTTAAAACGATGACAAGTTTGAAAAGCTTCATAATTAATTGTAGTTTTTTCGCGCAATATATGCAATCTAATTAATGATAATATTCATTACCATATTTAAAAATCATCATAATCATGATAATCTAAACACTAACAAAGCATTTATGTGCAAGTACTTTTATATAATCCGACTATCGACAAGATCGCCCTCTTCCTCTTGCTAATAAATTTGTATCTTTTTCCTCTCGTTTTCAAAAAACAAACAGGGAATAACACTGCATTAAATAGTTTGGTGAGATTATATATAGGTGTATATGTATATATACTCACTTTGATACATAGCTGGTGAATAGCAAATTTTTATAAATAGGTCATTGCTTACTTATAAATGTAGTACAAGTAATATAGAGTTTTTAGAAAATGAGCGCTAGTTTAGAAGATGCATTATTTTATTTGAGATGAGATAACTCTAGAAATAATAATTGCGCTGATCTACACGAAAACATGAAATGATCAAGTGGCTTGGCTTCTTTCTACATTTTCTCTCCTCTCTTGAGTATCGATTAAGTAGGTATTTTTTTTCTTTCATGAATCATGATTACAAGACAAGACGGAAAATTGCTGTGATGACGAAGTTATTATACTTATCCCTCACTCATCTTGCTGAAATTAGGATTGCGCATTGTCCCTCGCGACGAGATGCTTCCTTTTTAATTGCAACACTCATTATTTAGCCAGCGTGTATGCATTACATTGTCTCGATGACAAAAAATTAAGCTGAATACTCAAACTATCAAAAAAATCATTAAAGCATCGAAACTTGATCTACATAAATTAGCATTAGTGGCTGTTAAAACGTCTGTTTCTGTCAAAAAGTATTAAAAATGACTTAAGGGTTACGAAGACATAGTGAATAGATACTCAAGTGTAAGCATCTTACATTTTACATTGCTAATGGTCGTATGAAAAAATTTATCAACATTTACCCAGCATTGGTCACTATTCACCACAAGCATCGACTACAGACATCTAAAGGTTTACTGATGAACAACAAACGAAAAAAATCAATCAGGTTTGTCGCGAGAACATCGAAGGAACGGCCGCAGAGTGAGCATCTCACCAACACAAGCAAAGCAACAAAGACTTCTTCAAATGCTAATCAATTCACTCCTCCTCGCTACTCAAACCATCTCGTCATCATCGCATCTGCAATTCTTTGTTCCTGCCTTTTTAATAAGCTGTATTACAACACACTATACACAAATACAGCAAACAAACTTTTTCCTTCGACTAGTTTCTCTCCCTCGCTCGCACAGCAGAGCATAATATATTTTCATGCAATAAGCAGGGTATCGATTCTCTCAAGTCGACAAAGTATGAAGGTTTTTCTCTCTCCGTCTCTAAGGAATCGACCACTTTGAAGAGAGAAGCTCCCCCATTCGAGTTTTGTGAATCGATGATGTTCAATGAAAGGTCGATTCCAGCTTGAATTTGACTTGGATACTGTACTTCGCGTTTCGCTTCCTCAACCCTTTTTTTAAAGCTTGCTAGCACTAGAGCAAGCACCAAAAAGTGAAGAAGAAGAGGAAGGCTGCCACAGAGAAACATAATCAAGCAGAATAGACACCATTGCATTGATTCCTCTGCTAGCATGCTGTTGCTCCTCTCACTCACCTCACCAACTTTTGCAGTTAACATTGCATCTCCCAGTGCAGGCAGACAGCCTACCAGAGATCATTTGTTCGCACAGCAGTCGACACTGACAAAAATCGTAAGGATTACTGTAGAAACGTGAATCCAATGAGCCGGAGGAGCTCTGACGGTGAGGACGGTCAGAAAATCGACTCTTTCCGTAAGGACACTATGCTTAACCTAGCGCTTCCTATGCTCGTGTAATATGTATGATGATGAAAACAAAGTGTATGAATCATGATAAGTTGATCGATAACCAACACAGTTTGCGAGATAAGGTACTCAAATGAATATATGCAATATGTTTGAGGTTTTCATGTGATTTATGATTTGCTTCCTTTCATGCAGTAAGAAGCTTTTTGGGTGAAGAGAAATAGAATGATAATAATGACAGAAAATACTCACGTGGCCAGTTCAAATTGCGTGTAGAATTTTGGAGTCCACTGTAAGAGGGAAAGTTTGGAGACTGGTGGAGAGACGGGTGCTGCACAAGTTCAGTGACCAGTTCGCCATTGTGTAGCTGTGTAAATTGGCGCAAGCTTTCCAAGATCTGCTCCTTTTGTTCTCGCAGGTGCTCATTTTGAGAACAGAATTCATCCACGTGCTTTCTCAACAGTTCTTCCTTCTCCCTCTCCTTTTTTGCCTTGAGCACATTAAATACATGATCGCATTTATGATGTCGGAGGGTAGATGTGCCCTGGGACTTTGTGCGGTAAACGTAGGTCATCAGACAACCCACGCATGCGACAACATCTCTGCAGAACAAACCTGAGTCGGTAAGCTTGACACGACCCATGTATAACCAGACGTCACTCCGCGTGCGCTTCCCAAATTCCAAAACCACTGTTGCCTTTCCAATACTTAACAGCTCGTCAATTTGCTGTTTTGGAATCTCGGGCTCAAATGTGATTTCCCGATTTAATGGAACGGGGTGGATATTAAGGATGTCTGTGCAGTTTCCAGGTGTCGAGGAAACATTTTGTCTGGAAGTGCCTGGGAGTGGATCCAGCATTGATGACGGAGCTGGAGGGGGAGAACAAGCAGAACGAGGTGGAGGTGCTGTTGGACGCTTGAAAACTTGCTGCTGTGGACACTCCATTCGAAGTTCATTTTGTCGATATGGATGAAAACGATGACGGGAAAAAGTGTGCATAGCGTGGTGGGCTTGAAGGAGGTCATGTGGAGAAAAGTTCAGGTTTGGAGGAATGGGTGGCATAGAATGCATCATATTAGGATGGTTGAGTTGAATCGGAGATACTGATGAGTTATACATCTTAAAACAGATAAATCAGGTTACATAATATTATTTATCAACTTTATGAAAAATGAAAAACGCTTTCCTACAGAAAAAGATTTTTACCGGCATCGGTTGATTCATTATATTCCCGTTTCGCATCATGATTCCAAGATTTCTAACAAAACTATTATCCTTTCATACGAATACTGATAGTTTCATATTAAATTGGCTCACGGTTTTTGCACAGTAAAAATTCTAACCTCACGTTAAAACACATCTAGTAACATACACACAAGTCCAAATGGCTATTTGCAACTTTCACCTGAATCACATAAAACATAACCCCATCACATTTTTTAAAAATGTTCAGACATCTTACAGAACTTCAACTTTTGTTGACACTGGAGTTTTGTTGAAGTACCGGCTCTACAATAACTCAAAACATTACTTTCAATCGTGCACGTGAAAGCATGTAATAAGGTTTGTTTACACATTGAAATCCTTTAATGTTAATCAAATCAATCAAAATGCCGATATGAGCTTTATAGTATAAACTCATTAGAAATTTGATATATGATAAGCATGGGATTAAGAACGTCTGGATCTAAACAAAGTACATGGAGAAGATTCAACACGCACGATACTACAACACGAGGTCTTTCTCTTCTGAATCTTGTCGTAGTCGAATTGGCCAGTTCCTTCCTAAAACGGCAATGCAAGCAAAGTAGGGTCTCTCCTGTCCTTTTTACTGGAGGATTGTGAAGATGTTGAAGATGATGTGAGTAAAGTTAATATGGGCACACTCAATAATGTGTAATACATCTTTAAAATCTCGTCACATAGTTCACGCATACAACTAACTCTTTCAACAAGAATCGTAAGTTGAAGTTGTGGAAAAGGTTGACATCATGTTAAAATGCTTAAAAGCTCGTGTATACATAATATTACAATTTGTCATTTAGCCATACTTTGTACTTCTTCATTTATTGGCGTATTCACGCTGGCAGTTGTTATTAGCAGTAAGTTTTGAGCAGATTGATGTTTTACTAGTACAAAATCATTCATGATGTATAGTAAAACAAGTAGACACTTTCATTAGATCAAAATTTGTATGTGTCTCTAGCAACAGAACTGTTTTCCTTTTGCAATGCATCACAAGACTTATCATCAGTATCAGTCCACAGTGAGAAGAAGAAATACAAGGAAATTGTAGCAATAATTAGTGGCTGAAATGATGAAGGATTTTTCATATTTAACTTTTAATATTAGCCATTGAAGGATTAGCTAATAGATCAGTACATAGTGCATAACATGCTGCTAGGTATACAAAGCTTTTCAATGACGGGGCTTTCAGTACTAAAAAAGCTTTATAGAGAAAGAATTGCTGGAAATAATGGAAATGCAAATCAGTGTTGTACATAATGGGTAGTTACACAAATCCATTACAAATAAAGATTCTGTAACAATGTTGCGATTTGCGATACTACCGTAGGATATTATAATAAACGAAGACAAAGTTTATATTTGAAACGCTTGCTTCAATAAAATTTAAAAACCCACGCATATGTCCGTTTGAAATAGCGTGGCTTCTTAAGCAATTTCAATAATGGTTTTAAATATATTTTCTATAATGCAAAGAGCAAACCGTTCTTTTACTGACTCTTCACAAGTTTCCTCTTGTGAGGCAAACCGTGAATGTGTCCCAAAATACACGTCTACAGTCTACTACTAACGCTTAATCAGTAATCACTGATCACAATCAGATTCACACTTACCAATGAGTTACGTTTGGCGAAGAGATAAATTGAATAACAGTAATTATGAAATGCTGCGTCACGAGCTACAGACACTTAAAAACAATGTTCGTCAAGTGGCAGATTATAGAAAAGGTTAACTTCAAGAGAATCGATTTATTGAAAACGTAAATAAATTGATACCGGAGAGGGCAAATGCTATTTTAAATTAAATAATCTACTGACGAGTAAGCAAAAAATTGGTTAAAGATGAACATTATGACAAGATGGGTACAATGTGGCGTGGCAGATTTATTTTTTAAATTTTCATAATCAAGAGAAGTTAATAGCAGCATTTCGAGATGAAAGTGATGGTATGAAAGTGGCCAGAGGATGATGGATATTCAATCAGTCTGTACAATCCGCAACAGAATCATCAAACCAAAGTACAAGTAAGTAGTACGTTTATTACGCACTCACAATTGTACGACAAAAACGGATTCGTAGCCAGACGAAGCAAGTGTTACAACGAATAATGAACAGTTTTTGAAACTAAGTTGAGGATAATGTCATCAGAGTTCACGACAATCATTGGCAAGCAATACAAAGGTTAAAGACGAAGATGGAGTTGTCTGATATGATAAACAATTTTTTACCATTTTGTGTATTTAATTGTAAGCATTTTGTTTGACCTCTTCTCAGAGAATGATAACGTGAATGCAATCAACACACATAAATCCGCGTACATGAAACCGTTGCAGAAGCGGTCGTCTGCTGGACACGATTGCGTAAACTGGATGATATAAATTATTCGGTAGATGCATATTTTTAAAACTTTCCATTTTTGTTCTCATCTATAGTTTACTTAGAGGTAGGGGGAAAGTCAGACTAAAGATGAGCAACATTTTCATATCGTCTGAAAAACTTTTTTTTAAAGTTTTTCTATAAGTGCGATGTTGGTGCATCTGAACTCAATAAGTTGTGTTGTCGTTAAAGAGAATACGAAGTAGACTGATTTTTTTTATAGAGATAGAGGATCTTTGGCCAGGATTCAGGATCATCAACACCGTCAGCATTATAACTCAATCACGGTTTATATAGTAGCTCATCCTGAAAACATGGTGAAAAAGAATATAGAGACCATTTTTGATAACGAAATGACCGGTCACTTGTCATCGTAGTCAATCAACTCGCGAAGATGAAATCAGTCTGTCTGTCGCGAAGAAAATATTATGAATATATTACAAGTAAAACACATGCTCACAAACAGCTCGAAAATAACATGCATTAAATGTTTAAGTATAATCACATTTTGTGTATTAATTTCTACCTTTCTACAGATACACACATTAGGCATACATCACCAATGTATCCAGCTCACTAAAGATAAAATTAATGCGTGCACACTGCATGCATTATTGTAATTTTGTCGAAGATTTAAATGAAACTTTGTATTGATACGAGACGCGAAAAAAACATTAGAATGGGCTGCCGTTGACGAGAGCAACCGTATTTGTGGGATCGGCTTTTATGGAGGGTCAATGGGAAGGTCAATTCGTTCATAGCCAAAGCCAGAAATTACTCGGCTGCATCAGAACTTCTTACTAACTCATAGGTATACCCAGTTAATATCGATCAGTTTTTACCTTTTTATTGGGCATTCCGTAGATGTGCTGAAATTTGTCGTTGACAGCAACAGTAACTGCATTTTGCTCAAGTGAGAAGCTGCGTCTTAGGATTCGAAATACGAGATTAATACGAGTACGTGAATGCAAGTTTCCTTTGTCTCTTCCAGTTTGGATTAGTATGGAAAGTAAAAAAAAGTGAGGTAATACATGGCTTTGGAATAAAAATGCACCAGTGAATGCTCGTCAAATTTCATAATAGCTTTCTCAAAGTAAATTTTTGTTTGAGGGCTCAATTTTAGTATGGGTAATACTAATAAGCACAACTACAATTTACTAGGAGTGGATAATACCAATGACATTCTAAGCTTTTATTCCGATTCCATGATCATAAAAATAACAAATATGTTACACATAAAAAGTAATTTCTCAGTTGATTCAAAATGCCCCAATAGTTACTGCACATTCTGGAAAATGGTCATATATATCGCATGCGCTATAATTTGGTGTAGTAAAATCTTTTCTTACCAACATCTTGTCGATGCCTCTTATACCGCATCCTACGAAAGAGTAATGAGAAAAACAATATTTGGCAGATGCGTATTTTATATATGTTGCTGTCTGCTAATTGATGCCAAAGTGATAATAACAATTTGCCTGGTTCGAAACAAATATTGGGTTTTGGATGTGGGATGAAGCAGTAATGTGCAAGCTTATCAGCGGCCGTTACACTACTATCAGAATGCTTCTAAAATTAACAAAATGCCCAAAAGCGGCAATAAAATTAACTCAATCGCGACAGAAGGGTTAACTTTAATTAATTGCAATATTAGCTATCTTTTATTGCAATCAAAACACAAAATCAATTAATTTTACAGCAAAAATTAAAATTCACACAAGTGCGGAATTCAGCTCAGACTGTCAACTGCCAACTCTTTTTCTCAACTTGCCTTCTCTTCTTCTCTTTTCCTCTACCAACAAGACAAAATGCAACGCAACACACCACATGCACACAATCATAATTCACAACAAAATAAAACTCTATGACTAACAAATATCATATACTACACAAAATTCAACGGTCTTGGACCAACAACAATATACATAACTTATAGCTATACTTAATTCAAGGCTGAAAAATAATTTTGCAGCAACACAATGGAAAGTTAACAACTGTTAAGACATTCCGTTAATATGTATTGGTTTTTTGCTGACACCGCCACACATTTGTGCTGGTGAACACAAATCGTCTAGAATTTCATGTACGTTTTCATTTAACAATTTTGAACGGAGCATTTTTATTGCTTTCTACTACCTCGAATTATTTTCCCATTACTTTATCAACCAAGTGTGTAACTCGGTAGCAGTACTCATAGCAAGATTGAATGATCTCGGATTGGCAAGTGTGAACAGTTCGTAAAATTGAATAAGTTTTTTTCTTTATTCTATTCCTTATCATTCAGACATCACTTGTTCTGTTTAACAATATCTGCCGATTTGCTAATATAAGCTTGCTTGTCTGCTGCTGATGGTGCAAAAAATGTCCGAACGAATGTACAGTAAAATTTTTGAAAAAATAATCCTGATGACGCCAATTCTCCATAATAAACAGCAATAACACTACTTTTATATGCGTAAATGAAGAAATGATGAAAATGGAATGAGAAACCTGTTGTTTTTCAAGAGCGTGAGTGAAAACGCGTGTTTTAGGCATCACTCGATATAGAAATGAGACTATATACCGATGTTATACAACGCAAAAACCATAAGTATCGGTACCATAAGAAAGTTTACGTCATCAATGAGCGCTTTTGTTTCATGATATCAGCAGAAACATAAATAGCCAAGGTACCAGCACATTTCGAATATTTTTGCTTTGTTCAAAATCAATATGATTTTTCGCTTTGGCTACATTATTCGTGTGTGCAGGAAGTAACGAAAAATGACAAAGATGTTTGTTTCTTAGAAGGAGCAGCTACGTAACGACTTGTAAAAAAGTAAATTTACAAACAATTATTGAGGCATAATCCAGCTGCGTAATGATGTAATTTGTACATTTGCAGTCTTTGGAATCTGCGTCAATAGTAATATATTACTATA
The DNA here is from genome assembly GCA_034700605.1 of Willowsia nigromaculata. Taxonomy (NCBI): domain Eukaryota; kingdom Metazoa; phylum Arthropoda; class Collembola; order Entomobryomorpha; family Entomobryidae; genus Willowsia; species Willowsia nigromaculata. The sequence goes on from JAQIXX010000963.1 coordinate 33,107, forward strand.
GTTGCTGTAAACACGGTCTTTATTGTATTTTCAGAAGTGATGCCAAATCTCATATTATCTGACAATTGCAAATGAAGGTTTTAAACAGTCAAAGAATCCACAGTACCAGATTAGCTTTGCTTTCTTCAACTACACAATAAAATCCATTAAGCATTTTTTGACTGACGATATTCGTTGTTTTGACTACGCTACCGTTAAAACAATTGAGTACACACTTTATTATAGAGAATTTTATTATCTGAGCGACAAAAAGACGAGAAAATGACTTTAATGCTTAAATATTCTAAATATTTCTTGTTTAGACACAGACGCATAATTTACGTCATATTATATACTACGGAAAGAAAGAGGGTTAAAAGTGGTTCCTGTCGGACAAACCTTGAAAAGGCAATTCTGTAGTCCATGTGCTACGTCACCTACAAAATACAAATTTTAATACCGGAAACCACATCGTCGACATCATTTCATTCATGCATCATGTCAATCGATTCAAGTTTTGATAACATTTTGTATAACATTCATGATTGCCCAATCGATAGGTACATATTAATTATATATCCTTCACTTCTGCTTAAGCGTTTCCAATGTAATTTATTTGTTGCTACGATCTCATCATGGAATTTACATACGAACATCCTTAAGCGGATAAAATGGAGACAATTGACATTAGTAGAATAAATTCTCTAGTTATGCACGGCATCCGGTAAAGTGTTTGACGTAATAATATGCAATTGAAAAGAAAAATGCATACTTTGATCACACCCACTACTATACAACATTGTCAAGTAATTATCCCGTGTAAGCATAGGCAAGCAACAAAGTATTGCAGTGAAGTCGTTCAAGATGCCGAAAATCACAGGATCGTGCTCCTCGCTCCTAGATAGTTTTCGCAACATGTCTTCAAGAGTATCATGTTGTTTGTTGAAAACTCTTTTCTCCTTGCAAATTGAAAGCTACCTAGTGGAAAGATGAGCTTATACGCTTGAAGCACAAATAGGACGTAAGAAAATAAATGATATTTTGATACACAGGAATTGTTGAAGCCAAAGCCACCACCGCACCGTGCACAATGATCATTTGCTTGAAGAAAGAAGATCACACGAACGTAAACGGAGAGAGAGACTGGTTTATTTACATCATGAGATTAAACTTCAGTGTGAGAATCACTGCTGACCCGGATCTCAATTCAATGCTGGGCTGGTTCTGGTAGTGATTTAACCAACCCAAAATACAAAAGGCAAATTAAGGGTAAAAAAGGGAGTTAAAAAATGTTTTGCAATGCACGACGTGAGGCAGGTAGGTAAGATGAAGTCTGAAATGATAAACAAAGAATGGAGGGGATTCTCTTAAAAGGTTACATATTGGCTATGTAAAGGGTTGAAAGTATGTATAATGGGAATGCACAAAATGAAATAGAAAATGAATGTACAGCGCCGCATGAAAGAATCACCATTTTCAAATATATCATGTAACAATGCAACTAGTTGATTGGATTCGTTGATGAGCATTTTCAATCAATTTCCATACCGATTCTCATGATGACAAAGTTCATTATGGACCATAACAGATATTAATGCTTATGGATGATGGATCAAAATGACAAATGAATGTTATTTTTGAATCGAAAAAATGTTCTTCAACGTCAGGATTGAGTGATATGAGCAGAGGGACTGTAATGCAATGGCCATTAAAAATATCTCACCATCAATAGCAAATGTAATGATAATTCTATTCCCAGAAACTGAATGACGATGATTCTGCTCTCAGACATTTTGGAATTGTACAATTGTGCATCATGGTGGAAATATCTAATCTCTCTAGCGATTGGCATCATATTTGTTAAAGGTAACGTATGGTTATGGATGACACTGTGGAAGATAAAAAACGAGACTGTTACGCACTTCAAATGCTTTTGCACTTTCTCATCATTTTCTCCGTCTTTGTTCTTTGTGAACTCATTAAAATTGAATAGAGTTCAGTCCAGTTCCACCGAAAGATACTTTGTTATTTCTGAGGTCACTTGAGATGGAAGTTAAGCTCCCATCCATCTTCATTTCTACAGAATATAGTATTTCATTCGGGCTTGTAAAAAGTGGCTTAATCTCATTAAATAAGGCGAAATATATTTTTATGGTGGTGATAATGAATGTCATAATCTGCAATATTACTCTCATAATCGTTAAGGTTTGGATATGATGGTGCCACTGGTGGACAGAGGACACAGGACTCTATTTATCGTGTTTTATTACAAATAATGTTGCATTTCTCTGCGAACAAAGTGTGAACTGCTAATTGCGTCATCATCATCATCATCCATGCAGAATGCAACTTATCATATTAATGTCCGTGTTTTCTCACTCTATTCTCTCAATTCATTGATGTTGTAACTATTTTTGTCAAAAATAGCAAGTCGGTGCATAATGACCACGGCTAATACTTTTCATGTTAATGTTTATGCATCAGATTGAAGTACTTGAAATATATTGTTTAAATGCAGAGATTTTGTTTTTCATTCAGAGAAATAAATAGTGCGCAATTTTTATTATATTTTGTCTGGACGTTATATCCGTAGTTGTTGTTTTTAAGTTAGGCTTCCGAAGTCAGTTTATAGAATGTGCCTATAGACACACTAATATTACTCATAATCATGATAATTAACTTGAAGACGACGCTTTTCAAAAGCTCAAAATTTGTCTTTCATGAGATGCAAACATTGTCGGATTTTCATTTCAACTATTATGAGTTCAACCTTTGACACCGTATGGTGGAAACATTGTAAAAGAAATCAAGATATCTAATCTTAGCCGACGTTATTGTCCATGATAATTTTTTTGACAATGTTTTTTTCGCGACATTTATTCAGTTTCTCAAATTGTGTCTTTTTGGTAGATGTTACAAATAAATTCGATTCCCCTTGTCGCTACTTTGATTTTTTATGGGTACCAAGTTCATTCTGAGTCTCGACTGACACCCTTGTCACATTTCATTTCAATCCACTCTTCTTCGTGTTTGCTTAAACATGCAGTAAATAGAAGTTCAATAGAATTAAATTAATGTTATGTAAAGATGTTCAATAAAAAAAATTTGACATGTTGTAGTGTAAGCAGTCTAAGTACAAAGGATTAGTGGCAGGCATAGACATGTATAATGTGTTTTAGTCTGAGTCGAAGTCTACACCGTTTTCCTTCATTACGCCATCAGTAACGGATTCAGCATTTTTGTAAACATTACGTTGCAGTTATTAGCCCCAATGACAGAGCATTTTTAATGATAATGAGATGATTTGTACCAATGCAATATGCTATAATATATTATGTAATCCTACTATTATAATTACTATCATATCATGATTTGTTGCAGCTGGAATGCATGAGCTTTTTAAGACTACTAATTTCGCAACTACTAAAACAACAATTTCATCATTGCTCATGCATTTGAAGATTTATTTCGTGGATACGGGCCTTATAACAAAGTGAATAGTAAAACTTAATACGACACTCTGAATAGCGTAATGAAAACAGAAATGAACAAAGTCTAGTGTTTATTACATACATTCCTACATAATATACACATCTCCAGCAAGAAAAAGAGTTTTCTCTGGGATTTACCTTGAAGTCTCACCGGAAATTGTTGCGCCGACTATCACACTCTGTTGTGTTGTAAATGAAGAACTCAAACATTTTATGTAAAACTAACCTTAGAATAATTTAGTACAAACTTAGATACAGATAGAGCAGCATACAATAGATACAGCAGCATGAAAACGAGTAAAAGAAAACAATAAAATACCAAATCAGCTTTACATTTGGCTATTTTTATACTTTATATTAAGCGAACTTTATCTATTAAAGTCTATAAATGTCAACTAAATGTTTTAATGCATTATTCGGATTAAAACATCCATTATTAATTGTTTGAGAGATTTGAAACTGACATATTAACGTAAAATTAGTATTAACTTACAAATTACAATGATTGATTGAAGCTTGATACACCAGGAAAAATGAGGGAACACTGTTTCATAATAAGAACTCAATTAACGTGGTCGACCAATGAAGTCAGTGCTTCCGAGGAAGCTTCCTCCACCACCTCCAAGTGCACCGAGTAAACCTCCTGTTAAAATTGTTGCTGGAGGACCCACAACAAGTTTGCCAATTCCAGCTCCAATAAGTGCTCCTCCGATACCTCCCAGTATTCCTCCTACTTCCCCATACGATTCTAATCCAACCATCTATTCGATTGCAAAACAAAAATACATTTTTGTCTAATAAGCCCCATTATTCTTATGTAATTTTGTATTTTGTTTTAATTCCATGAAAAAATTAACTAACCGCTGCACCAGCACCTAGCACGAGGGCTCCAAGTACCATAGATAAATCTTCAGCTATCTCACCAGCAGCACCTCCGAGAAAACCTCCAACAAGACCACTTTGGAGACAATAACGAGGAACAGTTTTTAAAATATCTTAATAAATTTATCCATATCATTTTAGAAAATTGTTTTCAACTTACCCCACATATCCACCAGCAACTGACCCAATGACAGTAACAGCCTTCCCTTCCTCCTGGAAGCCACCAAGAAGCCCCCCTAATCATTTTAAAAGGAGTATAAAATATCAAGCAGTTTTACGTACGATTTGTTTAATGCAAGTGGCGATCCGTCACAGTTTATTTTAATTACATACCTAATGTTCCACCAACAGATCCCAGCGTTGCCGCTCGAAATGGTCCATCAATCGATCCAATTGCAGCTCCGATACCTGCACCGATAGCTCCTGAAATCATCGCACTCATCCCATTCTGTCCACGACTACCAGGCACTTTTATTTCCGTGGGGACCGAAAAATCTTGTGAACTTACAAAATTGAAGAAACAGAGATTCAGGACAATGAACCAGGCGACTCTTGAACGTGTATCTCTGTATCTGGTCATCTATAATGATTTTCAAATTTAAATAAAAACTCATAAATTGTTTGAAGAGGACGATTACAGTGCTTTCAACACAAGACAATCACAAATTATCTTAATTCACCTTGATGAATCAATCAAAACAGGAACGTCTTAACGGTTGTAGTTTCTCTGGAGGTGGAATTTGTTCCTATTCCAAGGTTTTGGTCAGGTGATCTTTACGTGACGACAGTCCAGAAACTAATAAGAATAACATGTTAGAAAACTCTGTCGTCGGGGCCAAATACTTGTAGCTATTAAGTTTTTTCATGATGTTTGTAGAAAAAAGTGAGCTTTGTATTATGAGTTTAGGTGACCCTTTTTCCAGGTATTATAACAATGGGCAGATTTAGCAGATGCTTCATTGTCATTCTTTATTGAAGTAAAGTGGATTGGGTATAAAAAGGTAGGTACAGATATATGCATTTCTCAAATCCAGCATCTTCATCCTTTGTTTATCACTTTGTGCGACCTTGGCCCTGAAATATCTTCAGTCTCGGAGCATTTCCTGATCCATGCAGGTAATCCCATACAGAGTGGTTTCCCTTATCGACAGTTGAAAAATCACATTTATGGCTATGCAAATACGTAGCAAACGTAAGAGTAATGCTTCTTCAGGTCGTCAGGTGTACATTGAGATGATACATTTTTTACTTTAAAATTGAGTATGAAAAGGCAATGCATCGTGTCTAGATCCCTAATCAAAAGGTTTTTCAGTTTCCGGGTAATACATTTGTGCTATTGTGGATAAAGTAGGCTTTATTTTAAACACGATTTTTGCTTGACACAAAACATCATATTATTACGTATGTACAAATATGAACAAGTTTTGTTTTATCATGACAGATATTAATTCAATCAGAAGCTGTCATTCTCAAATCTCCTTCCTCAAAATCCTCCCTGACAAGGTAAAAATAATATATATTTACAAAACACAGAAAGGAATGACTTAAAATTTTAAAATAAACTCTTAAACATCAACAATTAACCACTAACATGATATCCTTAAAAGTAATTCATTAATAAACTATGAGAATTCTAGCAATCCATTAAAAGCTATCATAGCATGTTCACAGTAGTGCCCATGGAAATTAATATCGTATTTTCTACTAAATGGGACATACAAAACTGCTAAAAAAAAAGTTGGAACTGCATCTAAAAACTAGTAACTTTTGGAGGGCTTCCTACTTCTAAGATATGTACTAAATCTACTCGATAAAAATGTAAACACGCACATAAGCAAGTTTTTATGTAAAAACTTATCATTCAACTTAAAAACTACTACTATTATTTAAAAATATGTCATTTCTCGATCAAATATACTCTGATATTTTGCTCCTAAGCTAGTTTGAACGAAAATCAATACAAGTAGGTAAAAATGACTTATGAAAAATGTACAGCCTTGATAGTTAACAACGTGAAGCAAAAATATTTATTTTACTTCAGAATACTGTTCAGTTTTAACATATTTATCAATATTTAGATTTTTAGAGTTATCTTGTAAGAAAAGATAACTTTAACTCCTTTAAACTCGTTTACCGTCCCTATAAAAATAAAGTCTACTTCCTTTGATGGTATACTCTATAGGAACTACGCTCTCAAGGGTGGAACCGTTTGATCGTGGAAATATGGTATGGGTCACTCCAGAAGCTCGTTGCGTATATTCTGTGATTCCACCATCAACAACAATTACCTCCACAAAATTATCAGGTATGTAAGGCTTCGGAAGGAATGGAACCAGTAAAAGGGTCCTCTGACAAATGTTGTAGCAACCGCCTGTAGCAACCTGCAGGGCTGTGATGTACGAACACTTGAGAACTGGAGGGTCGACCAAGATTGCGACAGCATGCTGTAACAGTTCCCCGTATCGTGATAACTCAGATTTCTGCCCTGTGTATTGATCCTCCAATGCCACAACTACAACCCTGAATTTTCTCCCATTTAAATCTATTTAGCAGTCAACAAAAAATAAAAAATTCAATCATTAAAAACAGACCATTACTTTGAATTCAATAGCAATTTTGAAAAGATAGAAAGCATTACCTTCGAGATTTCGGTAAACAGTCCCACCGGCTGCAATAAAGTCTGCTTCCTCTTTGGTTCCTGGATTAAGAATTCCATTCTTTGGCTCACGTATGAAGACACTGACACGCATTTGATTGTCTCGGATAAGTCGTGTTGCAGCTAATATAGCAGCAGCTCCTTGCCAGCTTCTCTGGCGTGCTAGCACAAGTACTTCTAGCCTTAAAGGACAAAGATCAGAGACATTTTGAACAAAGTTTCCAAAAAACCATGATTTTTTTCGACACAACAATTAATAAATGAAATCTACATACTGAGAACGGCGTTTAGGATGAATAAGTGCTGTACTGTAGTTGAAAATAGCGTTCCCCATCGAATATTTCAACCTATTAATTAAACATTAAGTAAACAAATAGCCAGTGGTGATTACGTCATAAACATACATTTAACAAAATTGAATATTAATGCTGGTTTGTATTATTTTATTATTACGTTTCCAAAGAATATCCTTGCAATAATGCACTTCTGATGAGCGACTGATGACTATTAGGTAGCAATGCCTGCACCAGGGAGGTAGTCGATGGGACACCATACCATGCAGGGTACGTTGGAGGGTTAATGACAACTCCATCTTCCACCTCCTTCAAGGAATGAACTTGGAAATAGTTAGGCTGCAGTGCTAGCCATTCGGAGTCATTGACTATGGAGAAAAATTAATCAAAGTTTCAAAAAAATAATTAATTATAGACTTAAAAGTGTGATATCAGAGACAAGCATGGATTTACCAATCTGAAGCATGTCATCAGTTCCAATAGCTTTCTCCATCCAATTAATATCACTGCGAATAAGAGGGTTAAGGCGAAGTTCAGGCACTGGCTTGGCTCCTCGTCGTTTCCAAATTGGCCATTGCTCCTCGGTTTTGGTCGATGCCGACGGAAGGAAATTAACTGAACGCACATGGTGATCATAATCATTCTTTTGCTGCGAAGTTTGAGGGGGAGAAGGTTTCTGATTGGGTGACACGATACTAAGAACCCTCCGCTTATTATTGGGGTGCAGCCTTTGACTAGAACGAATGTTACGAAAATCCTGAGGCAGGGCTCCCACGAAAGAGCTGTTTGTACTCATACCGGAATTCATTTTATCACACTGACGATGAGTTCGGATTTTGTCAAGCTTGTAGAAAGTAGAAAGTAACAAGCAAAAAAATGTCAAAATAATAATATAACAGTGATACAATATATAATAAAATATAACAATTAATAAAAAATCAGGTCAATTTAACAAAAAAAGAACAATAATTCCAACACTAAAAACTGCTAAAAACGTAATGTGAATGGCGGCTACGTGTCATGTTACGGTCACGATTTCGTCTTTTAAAATATGTCAAAGAAAATTCCATTAAAATATTTTCACAGGTAAGATCCAAGTTTCCTAAATCTTGCCTTGCAATTACATCGACCTGCATGGTATGTTATGCTACATGAACTGAATCTGAAGACATGAAAACCTTTCCTTTGAACCCAATCTAAAATCCGATGGAATTGAGTTACTACTTCATTTGCGTTTTTGACCACTCATCATCCGTACATTTTGGCACCACCAGCATCAATTTGTCATACATGCACCTATTTAACTACGTTATCGTACCTACGACTGAAACACAATGATTGAACAAAACAGATAACCTTGAACATGCAAATTGGCAACCTCCAGCCAAAATTGAGGTTCTAAAGATATGTACCATCTATGTCTCTATGTCTGAATCTTATCGGTCATACTAGAAACTGTAGTTTATTGGAATGTAAAACTAGTAAGTTATAGAAACGGTACTAACATTAACTACATGAGCGTTTCGAAGTATGTATATTTATGCTAAAACATCGGAGCCTGTGGCTGAAGAAAAATTCTTACCACTTGATTTGCATAAAATGACGAAGATGTATGTACAGTTTTCTTTCGGAAAGGGGCACACACGCATGGCAAATTCTGAAAATTAATGTGGCTGCGGCTAGTCATTAAGCTGAATCATTTTGAAATGTAATGTGAAGTATAATAGTAAGGAAAGACATTAATTTATTAGCATCTTTAGTATGCTTTAATTAATCAGTAAATGATCCCAAAGAATAATCGTTGTTGAAAGATTGGCTTGAAGCTTCAGTTTTGTAAATAAAGCCTTAATTAAATACAAGCTCAAAATTTACAGACATATTAATGCATTGTCAGTTATCTACATAGTTAATAATGGGAAAAATGTTTTCAGTACCCTTTTTTTCCGGGTTTCGCACCCTTATTTTTCGTTTTTAGCTCCTTATGCAGAA
>JAQIXX010000964.1:0-42389 GCA_034700605.1 Willowsia nigromaculata
AAGTACTTTTTTGTATTTCACAGTACAGCTAATTAAATTGACAAACATGAAATGCTTGTGAACATTGAGCTTAGCTTCAAGCATATTGAGCTGTAATCATATAAGTCATATTCTAAATGAATACAAATCCAAATAACAGGGAAGTTAAAAGCATACCTAAGTATGTCACTGTACAATTATGCATGCATAATAATATGTGATTGCTTTTAATTGAGGGAAATCGCTACACATAATATCTAACGTCTGACTTCAGGTCAAGGTAAATAGAGATTTGACAATACATGGATAATTGATATGATGTACAACTTTATATTCATTTCATCATTCATCCTTCATGTTAATTTGTTATATCTTAAAATTATCGAATGGATAAATATTCGGCACTAGTATCTTATATTATCAAAGCGCCACCACTTTTATGAACGTTTCATGCAAAATTGCCAAATAAGGGTAATGAAAACGATTTTTCCTGATTCTAATACCGAGAATTCCTATCTAGTACAACTCAGTCAAGTCAAGTTGGAAGTCGGAAGTAGTGAACAAGTTTACTCACCGTAAAAATTAAAGTAGACCGGCAATGTAGTATATGCAATGCAACTACTGAAAATACGTTATTATTACATGGTGATGGTACGTGAATTTAAAATTTTTCAAGGTGTACATCCATGTCAAGATTAAATAATACATCATAGATCATATAAAATAGCATTTCACAACAACATTCCAACCCATTCTTCTCAACTTCTCTTGTATTGCCTGTTTTAAGCATTTATAAGAATATGAAGAGCAAACCAAGAATAAGTTGTATTGAATTTGCTTTATCGCATACAAGAAGACACAGCCTTGCGAGAATGATATTATCAAGAATGTAATTCATACTTAAATAAGCAACTAGTCATTGATGTAACTTTATGATCACCCATCTCACGAATGACATAATCAAGATCAAGACTGTCTGAGACATGTTGAATGGTATGTCAATTGGAAATATTAAGAATGAAAGCCTCAATCCTACACAAAATCATTAACTGAAACTCAAATACAAAAGGCCACCATATGAAACATACATTTTACAAATCTAATTTTAAACACTAATTTCAAAGTGGTATAGATTATCAGTAATCAGTTTAATTAGAGAATATATAGAGTCTGTAACCATTCAGTGCTTACAGTGTTACTAAATAAATTCATATTGTACAGTTTTGGTTTAACACAAAAAAAATCAAATAAATGAATTTGAAAGGTTAGTATAGTATACTTCACGAAGCAAAGTCCAAACAAAACTACCATTAACATTTAAAAAACTAATAACTGACTACAAATGTAAGAACAGGATGGCTGTAGAGGGACTGTGGCAAATATTGAAGGGAAAATACCGAACTAACCGACCAGTCCAATCTCTGCATAGTAAAGTCACAACCCCTACAAGGAATACCACGTTACTATATTTTCCTTCCGAGGAGCTTGCATTGTTAAAGCATCGCCGAAAGATTAAAGCCCTAACAGTTATAACTCGATCTAATCATAGCTTTTTTTACCTTCGCCTTCAAATGGAACATTTTATCCCCAGGAAAGATGTTGTTTTCGGCATGAGAGTAGCGTGTAACTAAACACATAAATAATGATTTTTTAAATAAATGTGCTGCCTTTTGATTCTACGTTTAATAGATAGTGTAAAATGTCAGGGTTAAAGGTTTTAACTCGAATCTCAAAATTAATATATTTCCACACTAGCAAAATGTTTGTCATTTTAATAAGTTGTGAGCTCAGTAAAGGAAAGTCCATAAAGGAAATATACATACATACCCCATGTGTATTTAATACCTCTATAGTAAAACCTATCCTTGTGGTCTTTTACTTCTAGAAAAATAATTTGTCCCGGGATTTATTATATGTATGTATATGGAGAATTTATTATAAATTGACAACCTTTTGCAATCATAAATTTAATCTGGGGTCATAAGAGACGATAATTACTTGTCACTTATGATTTGTGACCAACTATGTTTATAACACTAGCAAGAGTTTCTTGATGAATAAAGTTGACTTTGCATAACCTGAATTTTAATTTGGTTAGTCATAAACTACTCCTCAACATCATGCATTTAGGTACATTATAATGATGATTTTGTTACAATGAGTAATAATCAAGATTCTCTAAATTAGAATAGGATTTTTGATCACTCGTCTCAAATACCATGTCATATTAAAGCTTGCGTTGAGATTGTGTCAGCACCACCGTTTTGAAAAACTGTCAGTCACAGTCACAATTTAACTTATAGGAACTGAAATGGGAAAATGTTTTCTTACAAAGCATATTTAATAGAATCGATTAAAAATAAAGACTGCTTCCAACAATTTTGTACGAGTCAAAAGTGAGAGGTTAATTCAAGATTACAGGATACCTGAGAATTTGAAGCCATCTTTGAATGAATGGACGAGTACTTTATATTTAATGTTTTCATACATGGATTATTGGAAGCGACAGAGAAAATTAAGTCATTAAAACGAAATGTATTCAGCGTTTTCATCGGGATTTAATAAAATATGAGTTTTTATTATACATACATACATTTATTATGTATGTATGTACAGAACAAATACTAAAAGTACCAGTGCGCAGAGAATACTTTTGGTTCGGCCATTGCATTGAACCACCGTACTCCTTACAAATACAAGATATATTGAACATGGACATTGAACATAGCACGCACAAGGAAACGTTCCTGCTTTACTCTTACATAATATGATTTTGCATGTATTTCAGAACCCGGAACACGCATTTAAAACTTAAATCGTGACATAAGTATAGAATGGTAATGCAAACACCGTACTGGTGGTGTTTGGGAGGGAATGAAAATATTACAATTAGCATTACTGTTGTAACTCTGTCCACTGACTGAGGCACAGGCGATTCCAATGTAGCTTTAAATTCATGTGAAGTGAACAAATATTCATTTACTTTATGCTGTTTGTCTGTCAGTCCAGTTTTCAACTAAATATATAATCTTGATGATATATCCCTCTTGTCGGCTCTTGTCGATGATTTTTAAACTTGTGGGAGAGGAATACAAGCATAATGCCGATATCGCAAGTAGCGAGTTTTCAAAATCGCATATTAGTACTTACATCATCAAGGCTGTAATTCAATTTTGGTACTCAATTGACAAGTCCAAGGTTGCACTCTACAATATGCTGGCATTAATTGATGATAAAAACTTCAAGAAAATAGAACGAAGTCGGTTCCCGATAAGACATTAAATTAAACACATGGAGTAACTCAGTGACATCAATGACAAAATATATGCTAGATCTTAAAAATCTTAAAAATCACATCTTCAAAATATTGTATTCCCTCTGCTTTTTTGTGAAATTTGTGAATAAAAACTTAGATTACATATTTTCAGTAGCATTTGCATTTGTATAACAACCGACTTAGGTAAGTAATTATGTAAAAAGGAATAATCTACCTAAACTACAAATATTATACTCATTTCATTCATCTCAAGTCTCGGTACCTAGTATCACCTTATCAGTGATAGCGACTTTGCACTTGCGATTTAGTTTCCACCCAAACTTGAATTAGTACCCAATTTAGTATCCACCGTCTATCATCCAAAAATGCTAATGTCGTAATTTGCGATGCGATATCGCTATTTGGTCTGCGATTCGGAGCAAATAGTTAGAAATTTAGTTTGAAAAATTTAAAATTTGATGCCATTAAAAGTTTCTTTATAGAATGAACAGCAGTTGTATCATATATAGGTTGTCATACGTCAATACAGTTACCTATATAATGTATTTGCGTATGACAACCTTCATCATAATTTTCTTTGGAGGGAATAGTAATAATAGTAATAATTGCTTGTGCTAGTTTCTCAAAATCTGCATTGTTTAAATATAAAACTTTTCAGCCACTTCAGCCATGCATTTTACAACAGCTTCACTGAAACTGATACTTATGCCCATGCTTAAATAACGCAAAGGGGAGTTTATACAAAATAGGGATTAATCCTTGAAGGCTCCAACCCAAACCCTTCGTATGTCAAATTTTATCTTGAGTAAACTGTAAATGAATTTTATGTTGTAAACTATATACATACATAATATAGGGGTAGTAGTAAGCTTCTTATTGTGATGTTAGTTGTTACTTTGTACAAAACACGCCAACTTGTGTTAGGCTTGCATATATGAGATTCTAAGATACAACAAAACCATCATCCCTTGGCATATGTCGCTTTAATGTTAAGTCCGGTGGTTGGTTTCCTGTTTCTCGTTTTCCACCAAGTTGTTCATATCGCGTTGCATGCATCTGATTTACGTAGTGGATATTGAAGCTGTTAACGTGGTTGAGTCGAAGAGGGGCTTTCAGAAGCGCTGAGCTCTGCGTGTTATTCTGCATCAAACATATTTTGGTATGTTATGCTATGCAAAACTGGTTTTTTAAAAGCAATATAATAGAAGTATGCCCGACCGTGGCCGACTATTCTGCACGTTATCATTGGTTGGTGCGTCTGTAACAGATATCCTGATTGGACTGCAAACCCAGTTGCATTACGCAAGCCAAGTGATAACGTTCCTCTGGTATAGAAGTTTTGTGGTAGAATCTGATTCGTTTATGTTGAACTGACACAACCTGGTCTAATTGGTTTGCTCAAGTCGTTGAAGATGTGTATGAAAAGATAATATTATGAGTGAATCAAACATGAGTTTAATTTACTCGCTTTTCTCAACACAAACCCAATTCACAGGATTTATAAGAACAGAACAAAGGATTCTTAAAATCTTGCACTGCAACTGAAGAAATGAAAATATCAACTAGTGCGATGGAAATTACACTTTTCATTGCATTATTCAAAAATATTAAGTTCCCTTATCAGATCTTCACACATTCACACACGTAATAATATCATATCGTATGTAGTAGGTTTGAATGGCTATATTGCAAGCTTGTATGTAGTAGGTCATCGAAATTTATAGCATCAGAGATACATATCATTAGAAACATATTTTTCAGCTATAGCTCTCTAGAGTGAAATCATTTTATCAGATAAATGGGAGCAATGAAAACTTCTTTTAGTAAGGACCAATTTGCAACAATCCACTTATAACTGAAAGTGCTTTCCTTTCGTTGCGTTTAATGTTTAATTGGTGATTTATAATGACAAAAAGCATGCGGAGATTAAAGATGAACCTGTTAAGTTGTACGTTTCTTACAAATACATGCTAATATTTTATCATTCAATCTCACATGAATATTTTATCTTATGCTAAATTTAGGAGTAAGCTCGCGGCTAAGATTTCATTGTGTGTATAGTAATTAGTAATTGCTAAATCAAAAAGGTCCATTAAAAATTACCATTCATGGGTTTCTTCATGTTATTTGTCATTTACATAATTATTTTTAAATTTCACTTTTTCATAAAGAATTTTGACATTTTAACTAATAAAATTCTTTAGTTCGTTTTCCAAACTTGAGAACGACAACCCTATTTAAACTTTCCTACATGCTACACCGTGAGTAAAATGCACTTTGACTTTGAGAGTTAAGATATACATATGAACATCATCTAATTTTCATGAAAAGCATGAACATCTATCTAACGAGTGAGCATGCATGATGTCATTGATGTATGCATATGTATATAATGTATATAAAAAAGAAAATAAAAATTGGGACTTTAAATTGTCATGGGCACAAAAAAAAATATAAAAATACATTCGCATTGCGATGCTCTAAACAACCCCTCAATCCCTGCTTGCAAGACTCATATTTTAAGCGCGATCCAAAAACATATTCGAAAGAGAGTGTTTGATGTTTCAAGTTTTACCTTCGACAACAGGCATTGATTAAAGTTCATAAAATCAATTTTGAACACTAAATCTCTTTCATTTCAGGGTTCTTGGTTTTGTTTTTTTAAATACGAAAACGCATTTCAAACAATACAGTCTATCTTTTTGTTGTATTAACGGATTAAACTGATTTTTTATTTTTGTTTATGATAATTTGAACTGTTAGTTTTGTTTTACATCTTAGTTTCAAATTTCAGCAGAATTGGTAATCATGGAGTGCTCGATTTGCTTGAACCCTTTAACGGAAGGGCCCGCTAGCATATCATCGAAAAAACTGGACATTGCCACCAAATGTAAAGAACGGGCAATAAAGAAGCTTTCAAAATTATGTTGCACACCTTGCGGTCATGTTTATCATCGCCCCTGCCTTTCATCATGGCTTGAGTAAGCTGTCAAAATGAAGTCAGCAATGACTAACCATAATAAAATTTTAACCAACATAATATTTTAGCTCAGATTAAAAAATAAATTATTTCTGATTATTATTTTATATTCGAATTCAACTTAGATCTCGATCTCGCACGTGTCCGTTCTGCAGGAAGAGAGTCTCCCAAGAAAAGTTGTATCCCGTTTTCTTATCTCCAGAGGAGCAGGGGAAGCACCATCTCCGCAAACATGGGAAATCCTTGAAGGAGTCACAATCACAAACCAGCTCTCAAACATCATGCTTTACGAGAATGACCGCATCATTTTTTGCATCACTCAGAAGGGGCAGGTCTGCAGTCTCATCATCTTCGCCTTTGCATGATCAGTCTTTACCTCAACAGCTCCAGGTTAAAAGCACTTGCACAATTAAATTCGTGAAGGATGTAATTTCTTGATGGCTACCTAAATACAATGCAATTATATCCTTTATGATTTTTAGGTTGCAGTAACCATAAATTGTGTGCCGCAATCCCAAAATGAAGTCGTCGTAGAAGGAGTCACATCTACTTGCTGACAGAAATTTTCCAGAACGATCACAGAATTTGCGTGCTTGTCACTGTCCACACCACCGTCCTCATTGACATCATGACAAAGCTGGTGACATTATTCTTGTTTTGTCAAATTGAAAGATATTGAACGATGTTGGTCACCCATGAAATCTACCGCAAGTGCGAAATTGCGAAAAGTTTTATACAAAACATTGAGTATAATATGTACCTGAGATTGTAAGTTACCTCGAATTCAAATTCATTGTGAGCACATTAGTTACGTTACGCTGTTTTCTGTACTTTCATGCTGATAATTCTGATTCTGAGTGAGTGTATTTGTAATCCGAAATGTTTGTTTGTTTCACATCCCACAAAAATGATTCCAATTTTATTCTTCATCAACTAGCTGTGCTTTTATGTATGAATCTTCCCATTTGTTATGGTTGAATAATGTAATAATTATTTAAATTTTAATATACCTTTAAAATTCGTGTTCATTATTGAAAAAATCGAACCGTTATCGTTATGTTTTATGTTAAATGTTTGCCTATAAAATTATGCTGTCAAACCATTTTTCAAGAAATAGCCAATAAAAGCAACTGTAATTGACATGAGTTTTACACGTTTTACGGATTAATGCTGTTTTTGTTCAAACCTACATTCCTACATTCATTGAGATACTAAAAAAATATATTCAGGTAAATCGCTTCCGAACATTATTACGTGGTAAAAATTAAAAACTCTTTATGTTAATGTTTTTCACAAATCTTAAACAGAAGTTTTTTTATGGTTTTATAACCTTTGTTCATTGTTATTTGGAATTGCAAATCGCAGTCATTGCTATTTCCGTTCAACAACAGTGCAGTGTACCTTGATTTCCCAAATGCACAACCCACTAGTGGAAATGAAATAGCATTATGATGAATGCTATCATCATGTTAGAAAATATTTTTATTGATTTTTCCCCGTGATTTGTAGTTGGACTGACCGTAGAAAAATCTAAAAGACACAATTTGCGGAAGACTAGACGCAATCTTCCTTGCACACATTCTACGAAAATCAAGCCTACCAAAACCAAACTACAAGAACTTTCAGTCTAGTTAACACATGCCTACTTATATTTTTCGATTTCCGTGTCATTTTACTTCATAAAGACCATTTCTGCTTGGGCTTGAACGTTACAATTATGTGGACTATGCATGACTTTTATGTAGGATATTTAAAGTTTTTACTTGCATTAGTCCACAACCAAATTAGCATATTGTAATATCATCTCAATTTGCTCAATAATTAAAAATCCAAATCGTAATCGTACGTTAAGGATAGCAATCAGCAATCCTTGTCCAGTCTGCAAGGTCGCAATTGTAATAGTTTTAAGTTTTGGACATGTTCCGTTTTAGACGTCACGCTAGCCGATTGTCTGTCTGGCGTCAATGGACCAATTTGATGAAAAAGAGATGATGAGATGAACGATGAAAAAGAAAAAGAGAAAGATGGGGAGAACAAAGACAAAAAAGATTTTCTTGTCGCCTTGAATTTCATCTCCTTGTTCCTTGCTGTACATGCACTTACTTGTGTAGCCCAAACTTTTCAATGCATTCAGTTCGTCTCACAATTCCCTCCGAGTATTCCTGCGAAGGATGGCTAGCAGCTGAGTCAGAGAGGGTAAAAGTGGGGCCATTGAACCGCTTGCTTTTAAACGTACTTTTAACACAACAACCACAACAGACGAAATGCATTGCTCGCCTATTACACGTTACGTAGCCCTTGTTCTAGAAATTAAGACGGTCAGACGGTGCCAGATTATTAATGCAGTGCGAGTGCGGTGCATTGTTTCGTCTATATTTAATTATCAGGTGAGGAGAGGAAACTAATTATGGCTGATCAACTTATTTTAGAAGCATTTTTCTATCGTTTAAGTTAGAGTTAACGATTTTACTAAATATTTTTATAGTGTATTATTTATTTTAATTGTCAGTGTTAGAGTTAGGTGATAACAAAGCTCCGTTTTTTGTATAGCTTGTTTATAGAATCAAGTCAAAGATCCGAGAGATCTTTATTATGAAATTTGATTACTGATTGCCTATGTAACTGGTGACGTTGAAGGATCAACGACAATCAAAGTGACAGTTCCCAATTTTAAATCGCAAATTTTTGGGGGAGTTCTGTGAATTGAATTATATTGAAAAGCTCTTTGGATTCAGAGAGTCGAAGATCAAAGAAAAGACTGATAATCGAAGGGAAAGGAACTGTTAAGTCTGAAGGGCTGCTCTCATCTGTGTTGTTGTCAGTTCTCAAATTTTTTATTCAAATTTGTAAGATGAGGTGGGCAAGTGACATTTGACAGGAGGACGAATTTTCTCGTTCAGTTTTCAAAATTTGCAGAGTGCTAATAGTAAGTAAACTTGCTGGTCTAGTAATTGATCATAATTGCATTAGTTACAATTATTACAAGTCTGTAATTTTGTATTTCTAATGTTGGGTTTGTTATTGTTTGCAGGAATAAAAACGGAGAAAACAGGATATCAAAATGTGGGAGAAGTTTTCATTTTTCGGTTGGAGTACGAAAAGACCAACAGTCCAACCGGTACAAAGGGAAGTGTCCGTTACCTTAACTAATGGCGATCGAAGAGAAACAATCCAGAGAAGTCCTAGTGGAACGAAATTGGTGTCATCTTCATCAACTAAGCATGGGTTAGATGATGATAATAGCAGTGAGGCGTCAACTTCGTTGAATTTCGGCTTTAAAGGTGGCTCTTCGCCCAGAAGGAACTCGTCCTTTTCGTTTTCACGAGAACCTCTGGATCTACCGTAAGTTGTTGGTGTCCTATGACCTCTAATATTTCATTTTCATATTTCCAACCATGACTCTTGAACTCTCCCATTTTGAATAATATGTGTGTTTGTAATAGAAATATTTTAAAATTTTAGAACATGGTCGAATGTAACGAGTCCTGGGTTCACCAGCCGACTGGTACAGCAGGCGTCTGGAAGTAGTCCATTGAAAGAGTTCAACGATTCACTGAGCCATTCACCGTTCCGGAAGTCGCCTCACAGAGATTTGCAACTCGGGGAGCTGCCGTTTGTTAGTTACTCGAGAAGAGCTAGCTCTCCTGTGTTTCCATCGCCTCATAGGGCACCATCCTTGCGTAGTGGGGTTTCATCTTCTGTATACAATCGTGATCGACGACGAAATGCTAGACAAGGACAAACATTTGTCCGTATTGCACCTATAGATCCTTCAATGAAAGCAAATGTCTCGATATCCAGGAACTCTTCATCACCTCCACATGGAATGGGGAACAACAGCGCATATCCTCCAAGAGGAAGCCCAAGGGCAACCAATGAATCCTATCGTTCTGAGGGACTTGGTGGGATACCACAGCAGGAGTTGGCAATGAGATTTAATAGACTGTGGCCATCTACTCCAGGAGGTCCAGTTCCTGGCCCTGGCCGTCCGTCCTCACCAACTTCACCATCAAATATAATGGATGCATTAGCAGTTGGACGGAAAAGGTATTGTTAATTTTAAAGAATATTGTAGCGTCAGCGTCATATATTACATACCTTATTAATCAACGTTTAATGTATGCCATATTATGTAATTTTCATTTACAGAGCAAGGGAGCAAGACACATATTACCCGCCAAATGCAACTCCTCCTTCTGTATCCCCACCTTCTAAAATTTCTGTTGGAATTGGGGATACGCCGGTGCGACCACAAGTTTCAAAGCGTGTCAAATTTTTGGGCGGACCTGAAGGTCATGATCGGCCAATGATGGTGGGCTACTCTGGAATGGGAGGAGGTGATAACGAGCATCTGTCGTCGGAGTCCATTTTGGAGCAGATGAATCAAACAGAAAAACGATTCCTCCCGGACTCCACATCAACTCCGTATTCAATGCAGAAAAAGAATATTCGCATGTCAGGTTCGGATGATCAGCCTTCAGCTTTACACAGTGCCCTACGCAAACGAAGGTCTCAGTCCAGTATCATGAGTGCCGTCGAAGATGAGGCTAGAGGTGAAAAATCTGGAAGATTCTGTATGTGTAACGAATGTTATGCAGAAGCTGCAGGAATGACAACTTCAAGTCAACATCAGAGCTTAAGAAAAGATGAGTCAACGTCACCGATGGGCTCTGATGAGAAATCAACAAACATAGGAGAATCCAGATCTAAAGAAACTTGTGATAAGGGGGTGAGCACTATTGAGTTTGACAGGGGAGCTTACTTTAGAGAAGTATTCAGGAAGGCTGACAAGTAAGTGCTTTGTGATATGATTACGAATTAATTAGTTGTAACTTGTAACTGTTAAATTACATGGTGCATCACAATCATCACACAACATGTTATTATGTATCTAATTTCCATTTGTTCATAATATTTTTATTGACTTGAGATTATACTACAGTGTAACTTATTTTGAAATTATAGGAAAAAACCTGCAAAGGATGATGATATTGATGAGTTGATGCCATACGGTAAAACCGTTATTACTAAAGAAATGTATGAAAGGGACAAAAAGAAAAGGATAGAACGCTATTATCGGATTCTTAACATGAAACCACCTGGAGGAAACATATTTGGTAAGATTCCAGTTTTTATCTCTTGTTTTTATCGTATTGGTCGGACTTAATTTTCAGTTGAACGGGGTTAAGAGTTCTGGAGAGCTTCTTTGAATCTTGAATGTAACAACTGTAAAAATAATATATCTTTGACACTCTATCATCATAGATCCTTGTCCTGGAAATACTTCAACAACTCCAGCTTCCACTGCATCTTCAGTTGCGAAGACAAATGATGATACAACTGATTCAAAAATACCTTCTGCAGCAAGTAGTACCCCTCCAACAAATGGCTTCAATTTTGGTTCACCTCTTCCTCCTCCAGCATCTACAACTGGAGGATTTTCTTTTGGTAGGCAAACATCTCCAATTGCACCGACTATTACAACTAGCGCATGTTCCACGATCACCTCACCATCTTCCACTGGAAGTTTATTTGGATCAAGTACAGTGCCCACAATGTCCACAAACGCAACGTTTGGAGTTGGAGGATCGACATCACCTCTCAGTACGACTGTTACTCCAAGTCCAGGTTTATCCACATTTGGAAGCTCTCAAGCTCCTGGTCAAATTTCTTTCTCTAGTAGGAGTGATTTACTGGCAAAGCCTAAGCCGGTTACAGCAACTACTGCGGAATCAATTTTACCAACAACAACTACTGCGGAATCAATTTTGCCAACAACAACTACTGCGGAATCAATTTTACCAACAACAACTTCAACGACTGGAGCTTCCGGTGGATTCAACTTCGCCCCTTCTTCTTCTTCTTCAACAACTTCAACGACTGCAGCTTCCGGTGGATTCAACTTTGCCCCTTCTTCTTCAACAACTTCAACGACTGGAGCTTCCGGTGGATTCAACTTCGCCCCTTCTTCTTCTTCTTCCTCTTCAGTTGCAAGCACTAGTGCAGTAACGACCACATCTACTCCATCATTTGGAATTGGTACATCTGTAAAAAGTCCCGCGGTCGACACAAGCGATTCTGGAAACTCGAATGCAAATGCTGCTATCCCAACGTTTGGAGGGTTTGGTGCACCAGCTAACTCTGGGGCTTCCGTGGTTGGGGCCAGCTCAACACCAGCTGGCTCATTTGGAACAGCATTTGGGGCTGCAACAACTCGTGCTCCAACTACTGGGTTTGCATTTGGGGGTAATCCGACACCAGCACAAGGCAAGTCTATTTAATATGTTTGTTTCAGTCCAGTCCAAAATCACGGTAAAAGATTATTTTAAAATCGTTGTATTGCTTGGTTTTTTTAGGCACCGCCCCTTCAACGGCTTTCCAATTTGGACAACAAGGAGTTCCAGGTAATGTATCAGCTTAAGCTTTACTAAACCAATAATTGTACTGCTTGTACCTTCATATTTTTCAACTCCATTTCGCCCCTTCTTCTCTTTCAGCTGCAAATACTAGTGCAGCAACGACAACATCTACTCCATCATTTGGAATTGGTGCATCTGTAAAAAGTCCCGCTGCCGCCACAAGCGATTCTGGAAATTCGAATGCAAATGCTGCTATCCCAACGTTTGGAGGGTTTGGTTCACCGGCTAACTCTGGGACTTCTCTGTTTGGATCCATTTCTGCACCAGCCGGCTCATTCGGAACGGCATTTGGGGCTGCAACAACTCGTGCTCCAACTACTGGGTTTGCATTTGGGGGTAATCCGACACCAGCACAAGGTAAGTCCTTGTTAATATGTTTGTTTCAGTCCAGTCAAAAATCATGTTAAAAGATTATTTTAAAACCGTTGTATTGGTTTTTCTAGGCACCGCCCCTTCAACGGCTTTCCAATTTGGACAACAAGGAGTTCCAGGTAATGTATCAGCTTTAGCTTTACTAAAACCATAATTGTACCTTCGTAGTTTTTAACTCAAGTTCGCATCTTTCTCTCCTTCATTTGCAGCAACGACCACATCTACTCCATCATTTGGAATTGGTGCATCTGCAACAAGTCCTGGGGCCGCTACAAGCGATTCTGGAAAGAACGGTAACGAAAGTCTAATTGAAAAATGACTCAACTTTAGGCTCATATTTATACCTGTTTCGCAAGGCACACCCCTATAATTTTGAAAACCTTGGGTAAAAATTATTTTAAAACCGTTCTATTGCTTGGTTTTTCTAGGCACCGCCCCTTTTACGCCTTTCCAATTTGGACAACAAGCGGTACAAGGAGTCCCAGGTAATGTATCAGCTTTAGCTTTACTAAACACATACATGATTGTACCTTCATATTTTTGTGTATCATGCTTACATAATTGAAGTAACGTTATTATTATTTATTTAGGTGGATTTAATTTTGCTGCGAGTGCGCCTGCTCCTTCGCCAGGAGGTCCGCCAATGTTTAGCATGGGTAGCGCTTCTACAGCTCCTCGAAGACGTGACGTACGAAGACGACATCAACGCTAAATTATTATGAATTCTACTTTGATGTTATATAAACGATCATAACTGCGTTAATAAAAAAATAGCATGAATTTTTATGTTGCATACTATTTGCAACTCTAAAAGAATAAATTTGTATGAAATAAGTTTTGATTAGGAACACAAACGCTTAGCATAATATGTCATCCGTCCATTATCCAAGTGAATTGATCAGCCTATTGCATCACATTGCTAGCAAAGAACATGCAGTGCTACTCCTGCATCTAATTTTACGAGTATGTATTTTTGCAATTTTGACCTAGAATTTTTTGTATATCAAATGAAGACATGCTGGCATGCTGGGTGGGGAAAACCTGCAAAGATTTCAAAACTCAGTTGGGTATATACCATTAGGACTTTGAAAAAGAATAATAATATTGTGTTGAGCGACTGGGAAAATGCGAACAATTCTAAAATTCAGATATCTAGATTATGGCTATTAGGAGAAACCATGACATTTTATATTTTGTACACACTACTAGCCTACTCGAGTCTATAAGATGAGAGTGGAATTCTTCACTAGGTACGTGCTTAAACGGGCTTCTCCTCGATACCGGTATGTCAGTATCGTTTTGGCATTGCAGAGGAACGGTTCTGCCTGCCAAAAACGCGAGTCGTATTCATTTCATCGTCGCAATCGTAAATAAAGGACTAGCGAAGAGAGAAGAGGAAAAACGCTTGGTTTCAATGTGGCGTGGTGTTCCGTTTTGTTGCTGAAACTTCTTCACATTGCAAGCACTCGCAAAAGGAAAGTAGTAGATACAAGCCTTTTGCTATACTTGAGACGAACTGGGTGGAAAACAAGAAGCATTTCACTATTGCAATCGGAGCAGTAGTGGTTGTTGTTGGTGTTTGTCGGTTCTGTTATTGTGGTAGTTGCCTAAAAAACCAAGATAAGCCAGAGAAGAAAAAAGGAGTAAAGAAAGAAGTTCATGTAGTCTGTATACATACTTTCCTAGGCACATACCGCCACTGCCGCATTCATTCTCTCCTCTCTGCATAGAGACGTTTTGTCTAAAAAAAAACATTTTACCCGTTACCACTTCTTGGCTTGACGACTGACTATAAGCAGCAGCAGCAGCGAACTATAAAGCGCCTCACATACATACCTTTAAACTACATGTGCATACTCCATTTAACTATTTGAACTACTTCCTCTCACTTGGTGTTGGCAATACCAGTAAAACCAGCATACAATATTATTATTCCTATTTCTACTTGACTTGGCTTCGCTCCCTTTTTTTGCTTTGTGTATACTATGCAAACTATTCTGAAGTCATACTAAAAATATAGTAGAGACACACACTCCATAGATTTATAGATATTGCTTTGTATAAGAAACTACTTGAGAGAAATATGAGTGTAACGCCATAATAACACGGAGTCTAGCATTAGCGGTACTTCTTCTCCAGCAGTACTATCAATACCTCCGCCACCGCCACTGCAGTGGTCGTTTTATGTCCTTCTTTTTTTCTGCTTTCTTTATGGTGAAAGTAAGTACGTAAGCTGCTCATAGAATCAAGGAGAGAGGGAGAAAGCGAGAGCCGTTAGCTTTGCTCTTCACTTTTTCTCCTTTTGTTCCTCTCACTTCTCCTCCTCAACAACATCACTTCTGGAACTGCTACTGGAACTTGAAGCAAACAGCGGGCCTTTCTCTAGTGGCGTGTGTTGTTGTTATATCCATCCGTGTAAAACTCCTTTTTATTACTAATTCTCCTCCTCGTGGGTTATTTTGTGATGTGTGTTGTGTGTAGAAGTAGTAGCAGAGCAATGCAATGACTCTGAAGTCTGATACCAAATGAAACACTAAACGTTCTAACGTTCGTGCGAGTCAGTACAAAGGAGCGGTTAGTGCGGCGTTCCTGGGGAAAGCAATTTTTAGGTAGATTGTGTAATAGTGTCCATGTAAAAATCACAACGAAAAAATAAGAAGGCCAGACCAGTCAGCAAAAAAAAATACATTTTTATTGTAAATCATGATGCCCCCGACATATTTTTAGAGAAAGGAAAGCAGTTTTGTAGACTGTAGTAGGGGCTAGATAGAAAATAAAGAAGAGTTAGAGTTGTGTAGTGAGCGAGTGAGTTGCTGATTTTCTCTGTGTGCTAAAAAAAACTTGCTGGAAAATTTATCTGTTGTGCTTGTACGTGACACTGTGATGGTGGTGATGTCCAAGATTTTCATCTAAAGCAGCATTAGTGTAATAAATCATTTAGAGTTTTGTGATATGTATATATATAATATTGTGTCTTGTTAAAGTTACGTCCTTGCCTAAAGATATCACATTGAATTGTGGTGACGGTCACTGTGTAAAAGTCTCCAATTCTATTTTTTCCACTACCTTTCTGAAAGACAGAAAGAAAAGTTTTTTGGAGAAACGATCTGGATCTGTCGTTTCAACAAATTCAACCACGGGAAGAAAACTCAAGAAGATAGACGTCGCATTTTTTCTTGTCGTTTGAGTGAATCCCACCGACAGAAATCAACCTGAGGAATTTATTGTAATAATCCATTTGAAGTTTATTATTCTCTAATTATAAGTTTAAGCAAACCTAATAATAATAATACATTTGTTTAAGTCTCTATTTTTACTAAAAGTTACTTACCGCGCAAAAATGTACACAATAATTAATTGAATAAGTTATTATAATTTAAGACAATGAGTAAAACAAGCAATTTAATCACTTTGATAGCATATAGCATTTGTACATGAGTGGATGCAAAATCTGATAAAAACAAGTGGATTCATAAACGGCATTCGTGGTTGTTGAACAGGCGTTTTTGTAGATGGTTTTTCGGTTAGATGTAACGGTGACGTATCAACAACGTTACACCATCATTATCATTCTTTAGTTAAATAGTTAAGTAGAAAAGCATTCATTACAAGTTTTCACCGATGCATAATATACCGTCACAGTACAAAAATGGGAAACTTTTCATCCCATTTTGATGTCTCAGGGCTCCTCTTCATCGTATGTAGTGGAAATGGGTTGGAAGCATTCACACAAGCACGAAGCATTCCAGTAGTCTTCTTAACTTCATTTTAGCACTCGTTTCCCCCTTTTTATTAAATCTCACAGGACGCATATGTGTGCATTCATCTTTCTTTGTTTTTTCCTTCGTATAACAACTTTAAAATATAAAACTCTCACTTTACGCTTTAAGCAAATCATGAAGGATGAGCTGGTTGTATGTTCCTCCTAGTTTAGAGGTACATTTCTTTCCACTCAAACAACAGACAAAAATGCGCAAACTTTTTTTTATTTTTCCTTCAATTCTTGCTCCAAGTTTTTTCTTCTGCTTTTGTGCTTATTTTGATCTTGAAAGAAGAAAGTAAAAAAAGCACAAAAGTAAAAGTTTTTAAAGAATAGAGCAAGCGATGATGATGATAGAAGATAAAATAGATAACCCTTTTACACACGGTTGAAGAATTTTCCCAGATTTTAACAAGGAGTCCTCATGTACTACAACGTCATCATCACCACACACTGATGGTGCTTGCCCTTTTTATAGGAAGTTGAGCAACAACAGTAAAAAGAAGTCGAGTAGAAATTTACACGATGTGTGTGTGCGGTCCTTTCTATTATTTTTCCTTGGATTTTAACCCTTAACCCCAATAAAAAAGTAGTAGGGTGTAGGTATGACCGTAGAAGAATAAATAGTAGAACTAATCGGATAGGCAAAGATGAAAGAGGCATTGGCTTCATCAGCAGAATTCCCTTCATGATCATGATTACGATGAAAGGCAAGGGTAAGTCTACTATTATTGTGAAGGCGAAATAGTCTAGGAACAAGTTTCGGAGTGAATTATGGAATAAAGAAGATTCCATCATTACTTAAGAAACGCATGATTAGCCAAAGCCTTTGAGTAGAACCCGAACCACCACTTTGTCATGTTTACATTATTAGTTCATGTACGAAAATAATTAAAGCTTAGAAAAGTTTCATATGTGAAAAACGCTCTTGGCCTCGTTCTTTGATGGCGTTTCTTATTTAATCAGCTCAGAGAATTGGTTATGCATTGCATTGTCCCGTAAAGATAGGAAGTCACATGCATATTGGCTGAGTGACCTCAATTTCATCATTTCTCACCAGTTTCAATGTATCCCCAGGATGAACATCAGCAACGATAGGAAGTGACATTTGTCTGGTGACATAACTGACAGCTACATACCTATTCAGAATTTGCTTCGTGCGCTTTGTTTGTTTTAACTCGAATCGGAAAGCAATAAATTGCAAAAATCAAATTTAGAGTTTTTCACAACTTTCACAATTTTTTCTAAAACGAACGCTGCATTATGTTATGCTTGTACGCAATGTCAACATTGAAATGGTTAAAAAGTAGAAAATTGTAAAACTATATACCATAATATTTGCTTTACATGCTTTTACGAGGTTTGGCTTACCTTGTTGATATACTATTCTGTCATTCGTGCTTGCTTTTTTCGTACATACGATTACAATATGTAGGGATACAGAGTAGATATGAGGAATGCTAACGGTTTTTAGGGTCATTTTACTCTGTATGGAATTTGTGTTTTCCTTGTGTATAAATTATTGAAATCCTGTCTCTATGTCCTTCTTTTTGCTACTGTGCCAAAATGTTGAGTTAACTTTAAAATGTATGGATTATGAATGTATCATTCGTCTTTTAGTGGGTATACAAATAAGTTTTGAGTATTTACAACCACTGCAATGCGTTCTCTCTCCCTCCATCCCTTGCTGAAATATGAATTGTGAGAGACGTGTGTAACGTGTTTTATGATGCACCAAGGAATTGTGTATTACATGGAAAGTCAAGAGGGCAGAAAAGGAATTTTCCTTACATGTACATTGAACATCACAAACGTAATGATGTAACGTGGAGCTCACAATTGCACGCGTGAACAAGACAACGTTATGTTTTATGAGGATATCCTACAGAGAACTGAAAAATTGGCGAGTTTAGAGAATCTAGTGATCATATTGTAATGATGTACATTAGCTCTAATGAAAACGTTACTGAAGTATGAACAGAATAGAATAGTATATGCTTCCCTTTACATTAGTATAACAGCATGAAATCCTGTTCTTTAAAAGCTGCAACATTTTACATTCATATAAAAACGAATAGAAAGAAATTCGATTCCTTGTTTATTCCTTTTGTTGTTTCGAAAAAAAGTACGAGAGACAGAGAAAAGGAAAAAGTACAAATACTTTACTGTGATTTTCATATGTTCTGAAATTCGGGCGTTAGCCTAAAGTAGTTTAATCGAACTCTTCAGCAAGTAAATAAATATATTGGTAAACTTAAAATTATTGACCTAAAACATGAAGAATTTTCACGTAAAACATTTAAAACGAATCATTTACTATAAAGGATTGAATTTATATGCATCAAAAGAGTCTGTCTACTTAATCATGATAGGTATTTCACTTTCAAGACAGGTTATATTATAAAACATTATTCGTTCTCTTTAGTTGCGTGCTGACTATTCCCAGCGACAGAAACTTTCACGCAGAAAAAAAGAAGAAGAACATAATGTTATTTTTTGTCAGGTAACAGATAAGAATGTGTGCGTGTCATGTGCATGCATTATCATTATTATTGCCTTCAAGCATGATTATATGTTGACTACTATATTTTCATTACAAGGTTGTGTACATTGTATGTATACTGTACAGTGCATGAATGTTTGAACACATTGCGACAGTGTGTAAGAACAATTTTGGAGCTTGGTTCCAACCTTTAGAGACGCGATCAGTTCAGTGAATAGAAAACACACGGCATATAATACTGCATGAACACAGATGTAGCTTTGTTTCAAGTTGAAACCTGAGTAATAGCAGGTTGCAAAATAATTTCAGTCTGGTTCTAATGGGGATGCCTTGATAACGTGCATGTGTGGGTTGAATTTAATATGCATTGTGGATGTTTCTTGGAGAACATTGAATCAGAAGAGTTACATTGTCTTCTTTCTTCCACACAAAGCACAACATACACACAACCCAATAAAAGAAAATAAGAAACAAAAGGAGTCAGTTACTTTATTTGTTGGGGGTTATTTTATTGCAACACTCATTTCTCTTTTGTCTACCTCAAAAATGCCAAAATAAAGGGGAGACACAGACGTAGTTTGTAGAATATAGCAACACAAAGACTTTATTTCCCCCAAAACACAACAAAGAAACACTTTCATTCAGTTCTCTTGTCCCTTTTTTCTTTATAATTTTCATTTTTCTCCCTTCCACACACGCACAATGTTTCTCGTGTATGCTACCTATTCTGGTCGAATATACAAAGAAAATAAAAAGAGCCGGGAGGGTGTCAGAATGATGATAATGAAATGTATATTTAGCAAAATTGAACTTTTGTTATGATCCAATTTGAGCAGAGTACTTTGAGTTCTATTTGGAAAACTCCTATACAATCCAGCTTTGCTGCT
Source organism: Willowsia nigromaculata (assembly GCA_034700605.1). Classification (NCBI taxonomy): domain Eukaryota; kingdom Metazoa; phylum Arthropoda; class Collembola; order Entomobryomorpha; family Entomobryidae; genus Willowsia; species Willowsia nigromaculata. Next base: position 20,178 of record JAQIXX010000964.1, read on the forward strand.
TTTGATAGAAGCATGTAAACTCATATGAGCTAACAAGAACAACTAATTCTATTACTCAAAAGAAGTTAAAGAATTTCCCGTGTTTGAGTTACATCAAGGAAAATATTTCTAGTAGCAATGATGGAATGAAACTGCATGCTTTCTCCTAGCTTTCTCCTGTTCAAACTATACATGGTAATGTGCGTTCGCCCATTTTATCACGGAGCTTATAACAAAACGAAATTCATAAACATGTCATTATGGACACACACCCATCATCTATCCATGTGACCACTCATGCATTTTACAAACATAATACAGTCTTGTATAATCTAGTTCACTGGTAGACAGAGGCAAACAGTCGCACACAACACATACACATTATCAATTCATTACTTGTCGATCGATATCGGAACAAAGAAAACTTGGAAAACTGAAAGTGAACCAATTTTTTAGTAGGCAGTTGAACCACAAGCTTAATATCCTAAAAGCAGAGTAACTGTCATCTTCTTTCTCTTTGATAAAATGGCTATTCTTTTGGCAAAAATAAAAACTGGGAACAAAGGAAAAGACAAAAAAGGTTCCACAGCTGCATATTTGTCTGTCCTTCTTTCGTAATTACAAGTAATTTTGTTAATGTAAGCTATTCGTTAAGAAACTGTGATATACAGTAACATACAGATAATATGTAGTAAATACGAGAGTTCATGCTGTTTTCAGAAGAACAAAACTATTCGAGACTTTTCCAAATATGCCAATCCTTCAATCCCCTAGTTTGGAGTAGTGAAAGCCTTCCATGCACGTGGAAAAGTTCATGCTTCATGAAAGACGAATACTAATGGTAATAGTAGCAGGGGAAAAAACCAATAATTTCTGTTGTTGTCTCTCTGCTTATACGCTCTCATTCAAAATTTAAGAAAAAGTTGGTCACTCAATCATTTGTTTGTCGTTCACTTATCGTAACAAGCACAACGTTTTGACATTGAAGCAAATAATCGATTGTTACAATATGAAATAGCACGATAAACTGTGGGCATACTAAAAATGGAAGAAAGCAATATTTTAGGGGAATGCAAGGAAAACAAACAAAAAATTATTTTACAGGCAGTTAAACTGCGGTTTTATATTTTACAAAAGTATACTTCCCACGTTATTCGACGCAATGAAAGCATACATTTCATATTTCAGAAAAGCAGTAAGACGTCCTAAAATGAAATGTTCTTAAAAACTTGGTCTCAGTCGGATATTATTAAGTGCATTACGATAGCTGACCTGAACCCACAACATTCATGGTACCAATCAGCCCACATATTAGACGAAATAGAAACTATCTCCATCAAGCATAACCGCTAAATGAACCCATAACGCTAGCTGACAAACATTTTTGCAAATTGTGCATGTGTAAGTATTCTCCATCATCATACTTACTAGCCTTATATCTGCAGTGCAGTAGTTGCCGGTCGAACATACAAGGCATTGTAATTCTGTCCAATAAGTATTGAGTAAGCATACATCCCTATATGCAGCATAAAAAGTCAACTGGTCAGACATGTAGAAAAATGTGATATTGTAAGAAGACAAGCCAGAAAGCAATGTCACCATCATCGATAATAATAGCAATCATCACTATCGCCATTACCATCGCCCAAAAAGTTGGAAAGTTCGAGTTGGACAGAAAACCTCAAAAGCCACACGCTATCATAGACCACACTTTCCACACTACTAGCATAGTCCAGCCTCAGCACCCACCCTGCATACCAGCTAGTGTGCTTACAGTCTCTCGTCACGGCCACGAGTCATGATGAAGATTATATCCTTCGATTAGATATAGTATACGATCCCTTTGTCGTTTTCCAGGAAAGGAGCAATGTAGTTTGTTCTAGTCTATTGCTGGCCAGTTTTTGCCCCATTCAGTATTCACTGATGTAAGCAATATTGACTCGTCTCCTTTCAGAATTATAATCTAAACATCAATTTAAAACAATGGCTGCTTGGGGTGTACAAATACAAAAGATATTCAAAAATGTTGTTTATTCCTGTACGACAGACAGTCCTTCAGAAAATTTTAGCAAGCATTGGTAATCACCATAATATGCAAAAAATGCTTCACAGTTTCTAGATTTCTGAAGTGAAAAGCTGGCTTTAGTGTGGTTAGATAATAATACTTACCTATGCTTTCACCTACCAGTGTTTTCGAATGTGTTTTCCATTTTTTCTAGAACTCGTATGGTTATTCCTGACATTTTCAAGGCCAAATTTTGTTTATGTCATTAGCAAAGTAAAGTTAACTTTTCTTGCAAATGAAGCAAATCTGAATCTGATCAGCAATTTCTGTAGCATCATTCTTCATTCAATTCCGGGATCAAATTCAAATATGAAATTGAGAGTACTAGATAATGACTAGATTTTAGAAAAATAATTTTTACAAATTGATTTAAAATGAGGACTTTATAGCTTTTTGAATGAATTATTCCCCCAAGAAATGATCAGCTTTGCACACTTAGTTTTACGCTTTTTAAATGTCTTGGTTCACTAGGTTTACCTTGAGTGAAATCCTTTGACATTTGTATATAAAAGCTTCGTTTAAAAATATGATCATTAATTTTTTGGGTTCATGAAAATTATTTCGTTGAATAAAAAGTGACTTCTCTTCAGTATCAATAGGCTATATTACAGGAATTGACGAAGAGTAAATTATATACTGCGACGCATTCATTCACAAAAAGGATCAATTTTCTTTTTCAAAAGACATTCTTTGTCGTTTATGAAATTAATGGTCTTTTCTAAAAAGTCTTAATATCTGTATTTTTATAAAGATATACAATACATGTACTCAAGGAATGCTACCACAAATCATAATTGCGACCCATGAATTTTTGTTCGGTAAAAGAATACTAGTTGAGAAACATGCATCATGATAGATTTTACTCCAATTGAGGTTATTTCAAAGTGTTCGAATATATGAGATTTTTATGCTATTTACCACTGTCGTTGTCAACAGAATGAAAAGAGCATCAGCGGAAATACTAACATTCCGTGTAAGACCATGACAGTTTTACAACCTTCTCTTGCATGAACTGCAAAGTGCAAACTCTTCCTCTACTGAACTGAAATCTGAGCTTTTCTTTGCACCACGTGTACATACTGTGCTATAGTGCTTGAAACCTGTCATATCTGTTCTTGTTCCATTGAAAATCAAAAGTTACATTTAAGATTCTCTACTTTACTCAGCATATCATAAACTAATGTAATAGGTAACATAACACGCACAAAATGCGCACATTTACTTTAATGCTTCGTATATGAAGTCTTACTGCGCTCCATACTGTGATGACACTTTTATTCCCAGGATGTTTCCAAGCGTAATAATATTGCAGAGAAACTGCCTCCGTAAAAGCCATCCGTATGTATTAAACTCAATGATAATTGGCGCGCTGAAGCGTAGTCCACTCTACGCCCAATATCATGCCAAGAAAAAAACTTGGATGGTTAAAAACTCGACTGCACATAACCGTTTTCGCATTTTCATTTTCAAGAAATAATAGTAAAGCCAGTACTTCTTATATGCATACTGACAAGATTATTCCACTTTTTCGAATGATGACACCTTGTCGTATCGTTTTTATTATGGATGAAAACGCACTAAGAAAAATATTACTTCTAATGTTACTTCAATGAGTTCTCTTTGTATTCATTATTCGTCCTTTCAGCTTCCAGCACGTTTCTTTTAACATTTGGGCAAAGCACATGATTAATACTCTATTCAAATGGCTCACTAGCATGCTTACTTTACTTATATTCCCAGAGTTATCCAAATAGTTTTTGTATATACTCCCTTGTGTGTACTTTCACTCCCTGCTTTCACTGCGAACCGCGTATTTTTCAAATATAAATATTTTTTATCCATATCTAAAGAATGCTCCAGGATATATCTAGTTAGTTAGCTTGGTAAACCCATCAAATCTTCTGGTTTTCTCTTTGCCTCGCAAGTTTTCTTTTAAGTTTGTATGTATGTCATTACAATCCGAATCTCTCACAAACCGACATATGCCGCTATACTAATATCATACATTTATGCTTATACTTTAGAAAGCGTATACATTTTTTTGAATATTCAATATGTTTGTCCACAAAACTTCCGTTTTTTGTAGATTCCGCGCGAATATATAGTTGTAAGCATTATCCATAAAACTGAAATCGAGACCGAGCTGGATGCCCGGATGCATGTGCCATCGTATCTGAACGGCAAGGGAATAAAATTTAGCATCATTCTTTTGAAGCATTATTTATAGGCACATCATTTCATCATCATCATCGGATACACATGAAGATAGTATAAAATACTTCCTTGGGCAATTTTCGGCTCAGGAAATGTATCACGTTTAGTACAGCCATATGGTTCACACTTGCCTTCAGCTTATCCAACGTTTTTGCGATGCTCTGGTGTGGCTGGGAAGATATTAACGGTCGAGACGAGTGAATGTATTCCATCACGCACCATGCATATTTATGTCATTCCTTGTCATTCCAGCGGTTTTTGTTTGTAGATTAATTGGTCACATTATATTTGAATTAATATGCATGGCCGACACAGCCAAAGAGTTTTCACACTCTTTTGATATAAATTACTACATATCTTCAACTGTTTCTGTACTCTTACTTGCTGTTATTTTGAAGGAAATCTGCATTTTCCCTTGTCATGATTACTTACGTCAACTACATTTTCTCCACTACACGACCATCGAAAAACTATTACAATATGTCCGGATGTGTAAATTACATGCAGCGTGATGTTTTTGCTCCCAGCATATCGAAGATAGTAGCAAACAAATAACCGATTTTTCCATTTTAAGGGTAGAACTATTTCATATTTCAGGTACCAGCATAAGCTACAGTTGTGTTCAAAGCGTTTTATTGTTTACTTCATACTTATTGGTTAATGATGCGCACAAATGATGATAGCAAGTAGTACGTATGTACATATAGTTTGTAGTGAGGGAAGTAGAGCTTTCCCGTATCAATTCAGTTTTTGTCCCATCCCATCACAACATGCTGCACTTTCTCTTGCTTCTCGAATTAGAAGTTCCTATTCGGTACATACTTTCACCAGCTATTATAGTCTATTCTAGTTGTGCATAGTTCCAAATTTCACATATCAGCTTTAGATTTTGTATCGAGATCAGTATATCTGAGTAGAAAATAGTAATTTATTGCTCTTCCATCCTTTACGTGTCATTTTATTGTTGTCAATTGATATGACGTGTCATATATTAAAGTATTGTTGTACTAAAGTAATGTTTGTATCATATGTAGTAAAATATACTGATGTAGGGATATATGTCGGTTTTGTGTATACACCATGCAGAAATTATATAGTTTTGTATTGTAACTTTAACATAAATATTGTTGTACTTATATTTTTGTTTTATGTATTTCCGTAGGCAGATCCAAATCTCCCTGACCTGAAGCAAAAAGTGTGTGTATCTTGTTGTTTTATAACTTATAACTGTACTCTAATGTCCTCTCCTCCTTTGTCTACTCATTCTATCGCACCATGCCCCGTAACGTAACTTATCGTAACCAAAACATCTTAACACCATACTAGTATAGACGACATCATCGCGATATCAACCTCTAACAACTTAAGCATCTTCTTTCCCAGTAGAGAAGTGTGTGACACGACTCTCTGTCTCCTTTTATTATTGTTGTTATTTGTGCTTTTCGTCGTCTTGTGCTGATGCTTATCCTATCATCAGCTACCAACAAGACTCATAACCAGTAAAAGTAAAGTTATCCAACATAACCTTTAAGTGGGAAGACACATCAACTGTGACTGAAACTTGTGGTGAGAAATATTGCAAAAAATAAGGTACTCATAAAGTACCCACGTTTATGTTCTTGCTAAACTTCATGATGTTGAAGATGATGACCATTCTGTATCATGATAAAAACTTTTTGTCATGCAGTGTGCTTTCTATGTAACCCTTTTCCTGTTGTCTCATTTACCTCACCCGAGTTCAGCCCTTCTCGTGTGCTTATTTCCCATAGAATAGTTGATGCTGCTGTTGAGCAAAGTTTTTGTGGGCTAGGGATAAACTTTAGTAAAACTTCAGTGCAGTTTTTTGTAGATGTGTGATCTTCCTTGTGCGATAACAAATTATATACACTTATTATCAAACAAAGCCTTGATTTTGCCGTAGTCTGTAGTAATTGCTGGTATTAAAGTTCAGTATTCAGACCAACCCAGGTTTTTAGGAAACGTTATCAATATTATTGTAAACAATAAAATCCAAAATAGAATAAACTTTCTCTGTGTATTTATATGCTGGTACGTAAATCTCTGCAATCTGTGTATTTCGATAAGTATTTTACAAATAAGTGTATACGTGCTTTCATTACAATGCAATACATTAATATACAACTTCCATAAAATATATATGTAGCTGTAACAAAGCCTATAGCACAATACCTTTTACTCGTAAATAGTTTCTCCTTACACCCCTGTGCACTTAAAACAATCTACCTTATTTAGTGATGCTCAGTGTTAATGTGTAAATGCCCTAAATGTAGAAGTATAGTCGGTGTGTGCAATGACTAGTTGAAATCTTAATCCGTTTTACCTTAACGTTGCCAAAATACATCCTGCGTATTAAAGATTATAACCTAATTTAGTTGAAAATATTGGTGATAACCATAAGATATTAATGTTCCTAGCAAAGGTAGAAGTGTAGAATCCTTTTACTTCACGTTTTGGCCAAAACTACTAATTATAAAGAAAGTACTACGCTATCAGTGCAGTTTGCACGCTTTCTGACAGTGAGCTATATACTCAAAGCTATTATACTTTCCATAAAGTTGTTTTTGATTAAATTTACTATCTTCAGCTTCGTACACGACACAATCAAAACAGTAATAATACTCTAAAATCAATCACATTTTAATGTTCTATAATCTCACTTTCTAAACTGTGAAAATCTGATTTTTCTAACTTCCAATTACAGATCTTTTAGAATAACTTTTCTCCAACCAGTATTAACTTTTCAAACCGGTGCTTATGACATAAACTAACTATACATTATCTCATATTTCATGTCTTCTTAACAAAACTCAAATCGTTCTATTCAACTTAATCCACTCTGTACTGTAAGAATTCTACTTTATAGCAACACATTTTTTCAAGAATTGCAAGTCTAAAAGCTCGCTTAGATCTGATCATTCAACCAAGACAAGACGTTGAGTTGAAAGCCTTTTGTGTAGAAAAGGAAATTGTCATTGTCACCAAATGTAAGTCTGAATCTGTCTCTCCAAATCCTTTGTATTTCGCCTATTTTTCATTTTTATTCAAATTAAGCTAGTTTTATACACAACCAACATATTCATGACTCGTGAATCACGAATAACAAAAGAATATAATAACCTTACCTATATACATTGCGCACACACATAACCTTTCTCCACGCACGTCATGCAAAAACACAGACACAAAAAATAATACAAAAACTTGAAAACTAGAGTACATTTTTATGACTACTACTCCACCAGCAGCAACAGCAACAAAGTATACAGAACACCACACAGTATCATCTCTCCACTACTCCACAACTCTCCACAATACAACACACCATTCATTATTATCCAACTTTTGTTCGATTTAGTAACACACTTTATTTCTCAAATAATACTAGCAGTAAGTAAGATATATATAAAAAACTTATAATATAACAGAATCAAGTAACGGATCCGCAAAGATAGTGGTGGCACATCCAAAGGGATAAATAGTCGTAAATACTTAGTTGAGTAGTGGTAAAATAGAACATGTCTTGGGAAGACAATAAGATTAGCAGTAGTGGCGGCGGTGGTGGAGCCACCACAACCGATGAGAAAAGGCCACTTTTGCAAGTTAGCTGTACAACAACCATGTCAGCAGGCGGAGAAGAAGTCGGTGCAGGATTACTTCGTGCTGGCCGGAAGCCCGCCAGGTTTGTTGCGTTTCATCCCTACTAAAAAGTACTAACACCAAACAAAACACAAGAATATATATAAATACTCACTTTTAAACATTTTTATATGAAAAATACTTTTTAAAAATACAATGCATTAATGCAGTATATATGTATGTTATATAGCTCACTCACTCAATATCACTTTACACAAATACAAAAAAAGTTTTTTTATTTGCTGAAAAAATATTCCGAGAATAAATCCTTTTTATTAATAGTATAACTTGAAATGCAGCTATGTTTGTATGTTTTGCAGATGCTGCCCCACTTTATACTGACTTTTGCTTGATCGCTTTCTTTGTTATTTTTTCTTTCTTGTTGTTGCTCAATTTTTTGTTTGCTAAGTGCAGTTTTCTGATTTTTATACACTTTTTTCTCATGTAGAACTAACTCTTTTGCTAGGTGTTGATGTGAGGAATATCAATCCTTTTTGTATGAATAGAAAGTAGGGCTTTTACTGTGACTCTCCCTTTCATCTTCCTTAAGCTTACTGCAGTCGTGTGGTCTATACTGTGTGCAAATATATCATGTCTCCTATAATGTTGAGAGAGTAAAGATACAGGTTTTGTTATCCCTTATAATAATGTAGACGTATTTAAGCTGTAATTTTTGCAGAGACCGAGAGTTCCACGTTTTTTTTTGTGTCTGCCTTTTTTGTTAATGCTTTGGAATTCAAAAAACCTACCGTGTATACGCCTGCCCGTCTGGGGCCTTGTTTTTTTATGTTGACGTTAGCTGGTTCAAAATGCTTTTGTTGCAGATGTTTTCTCTCGCCGTTTGCAGGACTACTACAGTAGAAACACATTTGCAACTCTTTTCATCGTTTCTTGTATAGCTTAAGGATATATGGATTAAGGTAAGTACACCTGAACCTATGTGCTATTTGCTACGTAATGATTGAAGCTTTGAAAAAATGGATAATGTGTACTGTACAAGTACATAATAAACATGTAAAATGTGTCATATAATTTCAAAATGAGTTTTCACATATGAACATGTATTATGTAATTCATGTATGCACCATGCGTAACCTTGTTCAGTGTGTCTGTGTATAGTTTTTACAGAGATTACACATAATATGAAATAATGTAACGCAATAATACACAGTGATTTCATGGGAGCTAAATTTAGCTATTTTTGAGCTTTCCATCAGGAGTCAGCATTCAGCATGCACTGACTTTGCATAATATGCATAGACGCAACTAATATACTGAGGTTACATTTTCATTCTGAAAGTGAAACATTTGCTGACTTCTTATTTCATGAGATGAAAATTCGTTCACGTATTTTATATGTGATGTTTTTCGTGATTCGAAGAAAGCGTGCATTCTTGATTCATGTTGTGTTACGATTCCCGCCTTCGTCGTTCTCATTTATGTACTTATAAATTTTAAGAATGGTTATTAAGTGTGTTGAGCTGATAATGATGGCTTTGCAGTAAAGCATTAAATTACCTGAAATTAATTCGAATAAACTTGAGTTTTCGTTACTATTCCATTCACTATAAATTTTCATCTATTAGTCAATGCAGTTCCTTTATTTGCCAAAAATAATAGTGTTTACTTACACACGATCTATTTGTCTGTCAAAGTGTTGGCCTTTAGCATAAACTATGCAATGCACAAAGTTTTGCTCACGACTGTGTTGATGTTTATAGAAGTTGTAAATAACACAACTTCCTTCCGGCTTTCTCTTCACGTTTTAGTTATTCGTCTTCCCCTTCAAGATTCTATTCTGAAGTTAAGAAAGACCAAGGACAATTTGCCTCTTTTCCTCAAATTTATTCATCAGTTCATAACAATAAAGTAGACAAGAGTTTATATTCAACATTGACAATGAAAATAATAGTAAAAGTTAGTATTATCACTGGTGACTGGAGAGAGACGAGTGGCAATAACAATAAAACGGATATTTATAACTAGGACGGAGGAAATTCTGTGGTAAGGAATTATTGAAGAGAATTTGCGTTTTAACAGCTGGAAGCCCACTTACTCGTGCTATTACTCTGAGAAGAAACGTGCGTCCGTTATGTAATTCTTGCGTGGTTTATTATAAATTTGAGAATAAAAGGTAATCAAAGAACAGCTAGGCAAAAGGAGGCCATAATATTCAAGCTATTCGAAGTGATTGCGGGACTATTATTATATGTGCAGTTGTGCACTCTCATACATTATTGCTGTCTGAAGAATTAATCTGGCTAAAAGCGGTACGTCCGCATGTAAGATGGCTACAAATGTCAATTTTATTGCTGTAATTAAACTCGTCTACATGGAACGAAAGCTAAATTTAACCAGCTAACCAGCATTCACTTTCTCTGTAAACTTTAAAGATATGTGTAGTCTTGGATTGTTACTGGATTCACAACCAACTACTCATACTGCAGATTGAACTTTAGGCTGAGGGCCGCCCAAGGCTATAGGTGGCAAAAACTTAGTTAACTCAAAACGCGAGTATTTTTAGCTGATCTAATTTTAGAAATGTTTGTCATGTGCATTAAGGCATACAAACCTAAATTTGAAATTCAAAATTCTCATTTCGCTGTGTTTATATTGCATATATATGAATAACAGCATGTATGTATAAACGAGGCAAAACCTTCTCGCTAAATCAATAAACTTAAATAAGTTCTTAAGTGAGCAGGTTTAACAGATGTTAAAAACCATTTAATTACATGCTTTCACCACTCTTCTTTGAGCATTGAAAAGTCAAATTATCAAAGCCCTTGAAAAGTTGATTTCTTCTTCTACTCAATCTTTTTCGACTTTTCAATAACCCTGCGACACAATGCAGTTAGTTTTTTGTTCAAAGAAATTAAACGCAAAAGGTCTTGAAGATTTTTTCCTTCAAAGTTTCTTTTACATGCTTCTTCAGCCCCAAGCTATAATATAGCAATTCCAGTTGGTGTTTATCTTACCTTCACTCTTTTTTCTAGATCCAAATGGAAACATTGTGTAAAAAAGTTAGTGTAATGCTCAAGTCGAAACCAGCTGGAGCAATAATGGCGGTATCAAAACATGCCAGCAAGAATTTTCGGGTTCTTTTATACACAAACCGTATATATGATGTGATAGCGGATCTTCCATACTAATGCAATTTATAAGGTAGGTAGACACAGTCATATCATGAGCATGAGGTGAAAGCGAATAAAAAGAGTAAACTTGCTCACTTTCTCCTATTTTCCCTAACTTAAATATAATATGCTCGTACACCATCACAACAGCAAAATTCTCCTTTCCGTTTGGAAAGCACATTCGTGCATGTCAAAGAGATCGCGTGCCATTCCATACAACCGCCACCAATCACTTTTTCTGCCTTTGCTTAGAAGAACCAAACAATCCAAAAAGGATCAGGTACATGGCACAAGCGAAACTCAGACGGACGTTAAGAGAAAAATGAGAAATAACATGCTACAAAAGCTGCAAAGCTGTGTGCATGGTATATTTTGCAGTGGTAAAGTAGTTTATATGTATGTAGAAAAAAGTAATATACTCGGTTGAACGATACATAATGTATGTTGACAGACTTTACTTCTCGCATGCATTCTAAATTGTGCATATATTTAAGTAGCAGAGAAAGCAATGAAGAATTTATGCGGTAGTATTGAAATTTGGAAAACATTCCATCTATAAGTATATTGCTAAAAGGAGAAAGTCTGTAATACCAGTTTGTTTTACACATTTGCCTTTTATCTCGTATTTTCTTTTGCAATGCTGTTGCTGATGGTGTCCATCAGACTCTTTTTCTAGCTGTTAGCTTCACTGATGTTTTTAACGCTAATGCTCAACTCAACTTTTCCTTTGGGGAGTTGAGAATTAGTAGCAAAAGCTTTCTTTCTTTAGGACGATTTTCCCGATTACACACGTAGTTTTGCACAACTTTATTCTTCTCCCTCTAATAGCATAAAACAACGGAGGAAGGTATTATGGAAAGGAGGGCTTGCTTTCACTATGAACTTTTCTCCTTTTTCTTGTAAAATTCTTTCATTGGAACTGCAATTATGTTGGCTGTTACTTCCAATTTACGAAAATATATGCTTCACACGCATACACACAATTTAGAAGGGAAGGTATTTATATACTTTTTCTGTCTCTTTTGCAATGAAATGAACAAAAGAAACGAAATGGAGCCTTTCCCAAATTCTTATTTATTTGAGAAGGGAAAACTGTAACGGCCTTTCCTTCTTGTTACATGTCGGACTCGCTGACTTTAAGCAAGCAACATAAAGGCATGTTATCTAACATGATATCACAGGCACGCTTGAATATTTATGTGTGGGATTATCAATGGCAAATACTAGTACAGAGTGCTCAAATGTGTTTATGGCCGGTTGGAAAAAGTAAAATCGAAATGCATTGGGGCAATCACTTACATTATGCATCCTGAAAATATACGATAATAAGGCCATGAGTCATCATGAAGTTATTGATGCTACAAACTGAGTTAGGAATTGGAACGTCTACCATAAGCTTTTGAGGGCACATCAAACAAGAATCTCAATTACCCTCCAACTGGTTCCGCAACGGAGGAGTAATTGATCGGAAATAGTACGTACCTACATGTATATTTCATTTGAAATTAGATTTGTAATTTTTTAACATTTCCCTGAAAATCTCTTATAGCTAGTAGACACTAAAACATCATTAGTAAGAATCATACCGTAAACATTTCAAATAAAGTAAAAATATTCGGCAACAAGATTCGGGTTCATTCTTTAATAGTGCGTGAATCCGATCAAGTGTCGACTTTAAATACAAAGATACTACCGCATTGTGACAGAAAGTCGAAGATTAATTTGCATATGGAAAGTGTAGTCCTTGCAATATGTTAAAATACATTATTATACTAATAAAACTGTCAATTATTGAGATCTCTTACAAATGTTTTAGCAATCCGTTTCATATTGGTCTACAAACCTTCAAGCAATCTATTTTTTTCAAGAAATTACTAAAGATAAAAATGCATATTTGTTAGGAAAAACGAAAGTCCGTTTTCCACCAGCAATGCATTATTATTATTGTCGCAATAAAAGGGACGATGGTAAAATTGTAAGTTGTACTTTTATGAATTTGTTTCATATAGAAGCTACTGGGCCTTCGTTCAACCAAACAGCGTAATACTGAAAATACTGCGCTTCGGCTTGGGCACTTTCCGCACACTTAAAATTTTATTGCTCGTAGCCCAAAATAAGAGTGAAATTTGAAAGTTAGTCGGTAGGGGACAGCTTGAAGAAAATTGTAAGGGATAACAATTTTGAAAACTCGGAAAAGATCTCTAAAAAAGTAATACCATTTCAAACCTCACGTAAAAGTGGAAGTGGAACATTAAAATGACAAATAATTCATTTATTTTCCTTTCAGTTTATTGTTTTGTTTGTCATTCACCATAACATCACACACTTTCACATTGAACTAAGCTATGGTATATCTATTTATATATTACAGAATCGTAAAGCTGCGAATAAGATGTCTAACGTGAAGTTCTTGAATTGTTGTTTGTTTTAATAGCCTGAATTTCATTGAGAGTCAGCCAAGTTTATTGCCGTTTTGAATGTCGGCTTTTTCATAAACTTACAAATCGCAACATTATTTTGTCTCGTCTTTCTTCTTTACTCACCCTTTACCTCTGTAGTTCGAGTCTCTTGTAACTTCTACAAGTAGCACTTGCATAAAAATAGCTTTTTTATGTCCCGTTATTAGCATTATTGTATTTATGTAAAATAAAAGATTCTAATTTTGTTTCTGGTGACTAAAGACGGTTCTAAAAAAATTTAGAACGAAAAAGCCTACAAAGGAATATAGATTTTTTTGTTTATTTACTTAAAGTTATGTTGAGATTTTAATTTTAACTTTCTCCATTTATTGCGTGCAACCTCTTTTTACATGAAATTTGATACGGGATTCGTGATTGCAGAACAATTTGTTAGACTTTCTGCAACATATTTTTTGTCTGGTATTGGAAACTAGGAAAGGTATGGATAAAGCATGATAAATAATATATTATGCGTAATAGCGTAATGCTTTTGAATCAAAAGTTTTGATCCATTTTAAAACTCTAATAAGCTTCACAATTGGAAAATATTACGGGAACGGCTTATTCGAATACACTTCGTACTACAAAAAATGTCTGAGCAGAGAATCTCAGAACCAGAATAAGATTTTTTGTCTGCATTACGAAAATTGGGAGGAGTGAATGTATGATGTGTTTTCTTCCATTTCGTTCTTGAATCTTGTATCTGATTTCATGGACAGTTGCTCCAGCAGTCAGCTGAAGAGAAAACGAGTTTTCTTGATAGTTTCTTGTATTAAATTCTTAGACATTTGGTGGTTTTGATATTCATACATTTTATTCGCAAACTCCGATATGATATTGCATTAAGTTTTGATGGCTTAGCTTTCGATCAATAAGGAGAAAGCTTGAGAAAGTACGTATACAGAATACTGCAGTAGTTTGAGCGGAAGTTGGTCTAACATATAACATAAAATATCTCAAAGTAATTCAAAAATATAACTATGCACGTATGTATTATAAATACGATAAAAAATATCCTATTGCAAAAATCTTTGATTGCAGAATATATATTTATAAGTATCATTTAATTCTGCTTCGATCCCCAATCAAGTAGTTAAACGCTATAATATTAGTCTTGTACAATTTACAGAAATATTAAGTAATAGTGGATATTATAAAAGTGTAGTTGGACGATGAAAGTCAAGACAAAAATCAATCCGCATCTAATATGCAAGGATTTTAATTAAATTAAATGTTTTTATTGCAGACCACAATCAAAAATTGAACAGGATCCATATAGTTAAAAAGTATAAAAAAAAGGAGTAATATACATAGTGCAAAGGTCAATATACATAATAATATACATAATACATAAATTTTATATACATAATATAGAAGATACGAGATAATCAAATTGACAGTATAGCCAAAATGGTTTCATATACATATACATACATACCTATATAAAGAATGTCAATCAGTCCTGTTTTGTCGCATCGGCCAAATTCGCAACAATCATAATTTATCCTTTTTCCGCAAATACATCATCATTTTTATGCTGAGAGCTGTGTTCACTTTCAATTTCATGTGAATTACAAAAAAATTAGAACTATAGTTTATAGTAACAAAAAGCAATATACCAATATACCTAGATGACTTGTTGGCTGTACATTCTTTCTGTGTACTCTGAAATGCTCCTACTTTGGCGTGCAATCAAAATGGATACACTTTTGTCCTAGTTTTGTACTTGGTTGAGCTCAAACTATATTAACGGTCGCACTTGCATGTTCTCATCATATTTCGCGAGAACTGATTCGGTATTATGTAGCAACTGGGGTATATAAACGCATATACTATAGACTTTCCAGTAGATTGTCTGTGAATTCGAAGGAACAGTAAAATTCTTGGAATTCTTGCATTCCATCGTAAATAGTTGTTGACTGGATAATCTAAGGGAAAGAAAAACTGTGTTATCATTGTTTTGAATGCAGGCACATATATTACCCAAATACACGTGCTCACAGCCTCGTTATTTTTATTTGCATGTGCCCAAGACTTTACAGAAGCGCAAGAAAATTCGAGCAAGATTATGTACAAGAATTGGAATAAGAGAAAATTGCTACTATACTGGCAGCTCCTTCTGTTGTCCCACTTTCACTTTTGGTTCGTCCGCCGTTCTTATCCCTTTTATGCCCGGATAGCCTAATTGAATGCCATATTTTATTTAATATCAGGAATGTCTGGATGGAATAATGAGTAGGCATTGTAATCCCTTTTCAGTATATGTATGCAAAATTATGTAGGTATTCAGTAAGCAAGCGGAGTGGAAACATTTTATAATGGCTGGACCTTTTGTGCTACCCCTTTCAAGCGTATTATATATCGCATACTTTTGATGCAAACTTCCATTCAAAGAGAAGGTAGATGGGGCCAGTTAAGAAATATGTCGATGCTCACCTCCTGCAATGTCATTGATCGGGTTCAAGATAGGAATTAAACGTGCTGGAAAGAGTATGAGCACGAAAAACTCTTATCTCCTGCCAGCTATTTATTTGAAGGGAAGATCACCTAGTGATGATAGCACATAGACAAAAAACGAGCAAAGAATCTCATTTTCCTTCTTATGTCGTTCCACCGCTGTTCTGTTCGCTGTTCTCTGAAGAAGTAAATATTTCTTGCAGCTTTTTAGACTTTTTTGGCATTCCGCATATAAGAATGAACAATGGAGAAAATGCTTCCCTCTACAGAATCGCCATATGAATTGGGAAGATTGGGGACAAGTATATGCACTTTATCAGCGGTGAGGGAATACGTACAGCTAAT
The DNA here is from genome assembly GCA_034700605.1 of Willowsia nigromaculata. Lineage (NCBI taxonomy): Eukaryota > Metazoa > Arthropoda > Collembola > Entomobryomorpha > Entomobryidae > Willowsia > Willowsia nigromaculata. Next base: position 36,488 of record JAQIXX010000964.1, read on the forward strand.
GTAATGTCTTTTGCTGTTTGCCATTTCACAGTTCGTCTTTTGTCCGGAGTGAAAATAGTGACTGGCTCTCCCGGTGACATTGTGAATAATTGAACAACACATCTGATTTGAACTGTGCGTTCCACATACAATATAGGCTTGTATTAAGTTAGATATACATTAAAAATAATGCAATCCATGTAGATTTGTATATGTATATTCCATAACTGAACTAGTTGACAAGTCAGCTTGGGCGATGGTGCATATTTGCCACGTAGGAGGTTTGAGGTTCTTCCAGAGTGCAGAGAAAGCATGGCGTGGGAACTGGCACTTCACAGAAGCTTTGAAAATAAACTAAAAGTACATGCGAACAATTTTTTTCGGAGTAAAAAATCAGAAAAGTCATAGTATGAATTACCTATGAATATAAAAGAACAAAGCTACTAGACTGTCTTTGTAAAGAAAAAACCGGCCAGGTTTGCAAACTACATAACAACATACCTATACTATAGAGCTGTCAAATGCCATACAATCTTCTAATAGGTAGGTATTCTGGGTTTGGTAACAAATTCCATTTACTTTCATGATTTTCCGTTGTTCCAGTTATCCACCACAACAATGTGAATAAAAACATCTTGATGGGACTTACTAAATTGTGCTCATTCAAAGTATTACTTAATTCTTTCTATTGTGGACATTAGAACTGTCCTATACTTCTCACAGCCAGTTGAAGGCTGGTTACGATAAGCATTATAAAGACAATGGTCTTCTCAACATTCTTTGTTAAAAAGTTTTTAATGAACATCGTTACGATAGGTGTGCCTCATGATTTATGGTGGTTTAACCCAAATTAGGATACAGAGGAGCATCAAACGACATAAATGTTGCAGTTTACCTGGAATTATGCTTTTTTAGAATAGAAAATACTTATTAGAGTAATTACCATAAATTAAATAGACTGTAGATGCAACATTTGCATAATGAACAATGAAGGTCTAAAATTAAAAATTCGCAAAGAAAATTCTAATAGCCGCATCAGAAATTGTGTAGGTACATTCAAAATTTCACCATCCACATGTAATAGGTGAATGGGACATCAGCTTTTTGCTCCACTGAATAGCTGACTGAATTATTTATTTGTGGGAGACATTATCATAACTATGAAAATAATAATTTTAAGTTTTGTAAAAGGTTGTCAAGAGAAGATAGGCAAATAGAAAGTGAAAAATGAAGAAAGAAACGAGGGGTTACTTCACGTTTATGTGTCCACTACTACAGCATTTTATACAAGAAAGAAAATGTTCAGCATTTGTCGGTACAATAACAATAACAGACAATGGTTCATTTTGTAATGCGCATACAAAACTGGGCTTTTAGCATACAGTGAACATATGAAAAGTAAACAGCGACAGGAAGTCGGAATACTGCACACGTGAAACAGACAAGGGAAACAGTTGATTAAGAACTGTCCAGTTCAATGTCCGGTAGCACATAGCTAAAATGTCTTTTTCGCACGATTGGCTTTTTATTATGCTTTCACCATACAATATGTAATAGTACTCTGTGGCTTTCACAGTCAACGAAAAATAGTTCCGTTCCGTAACAGCAACGAAAAAATTTGGGAGAATATAAAGCGAAATATTTAGATTGTACTAATATTTTTTTATATTGAATTCATTTCATTTCCTCTCCACCATGGTTGAGTGAAAGTTTTATTTAGTAAAAACGAAAGTAAAGTTTGCACAACGAAAAACTCTCTTGAAGTTATAAGGGGAGGACTGCGCTATATGACTATGTTTCAAGACAAGACAAGAAGGCTAGAAATAAAAACAGTTGGATGTACGTAAAGGGGATAGGTATGTATGGTTCCTGCAATTGTGCATACCGTAAAATCCCAAATATACGCCCTGTCCTGAATACGCGCCCCTTCCCTATAGACGCCCCGGCGTCTACTAACTAAAACGTCGACGGAGCACTTTAAACGCCCCCCTCTAATACGCGCCTCCCCTCCTAGTAGACGCCCCATCTAAATTTGTTTTTCTAAAACTACCGTATATACAACAGTGCATATCTGTGCATGTAAATGAATATATAATACATTGTTTGATCGCATTTGCCTTAGACGTGTTTTTCAATACACTGTGTATATAATGTTGCATACATATCATGGGTTTATCATAAATATGTATGCATTCCAATGAAGATAGTTTTAAAAACTTTTGAACAAAAAGTCTTAGATGCAAATAGACGCCTCCCTCTATCACGCGCCCCCTCTAAATAGACGCCCCAGCGTCTATGATCTAAAAAATCGGCGGCGTAAATAGACACCGGGGCGTCTATTTGGGATTTTACGGTATGCTAAAGGATTGCTACTAAACAAAGTCAACTAAAACATATTAAATTTATTACCTAAACCCACACGAAAAATATTCCTATGTATCTTTGCAATCAAAAGCCTATGAAATTAACTTTCTGGAAGTTTTTGTTGAAAGTCTACAAGCAATCATTGCATTAAAACGACACCGGAAATATTTTGCTTGTTGTGTCTTAATCTTAATCTCATAGATTAAGGCTTAAATCGTACGATTCACATCATTCATGCATAATTCCGCATTAGATAAAATTCTATTTCCTGCAACATGGATAGGTTTTGCACTGAATGAACTCATTATAACTTCATTTGCTGACTGATGCTGTCGCCATAACAGAAACAATTGGGTTCAAGAATTTTATCATGAGACAAAGAAGTAAAATATATTTAGTCTATCCCAAAAATGTATTTAAATCTAAATCTGTTCAAACATCATATTTCATAATAAAACTAAACCGGGAATTTTCCATCATTGTCGTAATATCGCTGACAATTTGGTGTTGGAGTGGTTTTTCCCAACTCTGTAAGAACGCTATCATGGAACAATAAATACAAACAAATTGGATTGTTACCTAAATCCAGTAAATATTCATGTTATTTCCTTTATTTTGTTGACCTGGAAGGTTCAGCATCCAAAGTACGATGTCACAAAGACAAATATGGAAACAACGTGTGCAAATGTCCTTTGGATCCCATTACGGAAAGATATCTAGACCACGCGTCAGACAAATGTGAGTTTTTCTATTTGTGCCATTTAGGAGTGGCGGTAAAAATGCACTGTGGGCAGTGGGCAGCGTTTCATCCAAAACTTAAGGAATGTGTACTCCGAGATAGAATTCCTAGAAACGTATGTCCGCCTGGTAAGAAACTATGATGATTTTAAAATATTCACTAAAAATGTTTGCCAGTCAATTAACTTCTGTTTTTTGCAATAGTGGTGGACTGTCCATATTTTATAAACAAATACGTTGAAGATCCTTATGACTGCACAAAATATTATTTATGCTATGCTGGAAAACATTTTCACTGGATGTGCCCTGGTACAATGGCGTACAATATTTTAAACCTACTTTAATTATAATATCTTGTTTTAAACTAATCTTCATTGATTTACAGAAGGACGGTACTTTGATCCGTTTCAGCAGAAATGTATAAAAAATAGAGAACAGGCGGTAGCGTGCATGTTGTCAGCAAAACATGTATTATTTAAACGACTTGGCTATGATCCGGAGACCGTAGTTCCAGTGTCAGCCGTAGCGCATAATGAAGCCAAATCTTTCAAGAAATCGCATAAAAAGGGATAATTTTGTTTTCAATTGATTTATTGTAAGAGTTGTCATCAGTTAACATTCGTTACAAAAACTCCTCTTCAAAAACTGAGTAAAATGTGGAAAAAACTTCTGAAACGTTGCCTACTTTCAACTTCTGTTTAACTTCTGGTTCATATACTATGTTTTACCTTGATGTTTCTTAGATTTCAAACGTTTGCAATCAAAATGCTAAATATGGCTTGATTTATTAAACTACCTGTTATACCTGATATCAAACTAAAATATCAGACAACACATTTTCAGTACTATTAGTTTTTGTCATCAAATTATCACTAAAGGTTCCATCCAATGTATGAAAAAATGCAAACTGTTACAAAGTGGTAGCATTTTGCTATTGATATGGCAATGAAAAAAATTATACTGTAGAAACGTAAAAGCATACTTTTATATATTATCAAACTAGTTTGCTTCTTATCTCCGCAGATTTTTTGTTGTGTTTGTAAAATCAAAGAATAATAGTTTTAATTATCCAGATTATCTAGCATCACAAAAAAGTGTTTATTATTTATATATGAATCTAATGTGTTTCTTTTTATGTACTTATCACCATTCCGATTACCAATCAGGCAATATGTGGGAAGGTTTGTAAAAATAAATGTAAATTATCAAAAATTATCTAAAATCAAGACAGCATAACATATTCTGTTTTTGTTTTTAGATTTCTAAGTTTTATGAAAATCATACATACATGGGTAGGTCCAACTTAATTTGAATATAGTGATAATCTTTTAAGTATTCACAACATAATCGATTTGAAGCGATATTATACATCATAACTAAAAAAAATATCGTGTTTCGAATATTCCATTTTATACTTGTATCAACCATATGTACATTTGTATATCTAACCGTACGAGTTGCTATGATAGGTAGCTATTGCGTGTTAATGTTTTAATTTCGCAATTTTCCTTTAATATATGGTAACACAAGAGACAATATTACGCAATCAAAAATTATTTCAGATTAAATAATCTGACTTGTAGGAAATATTCAATTTTCGTTCTAAGCTTTTGGAGATTCATGAAAAGTATGTGTGGGAAGTTCCAATCCAATTTGAATATAATCATAATATAATCATAAGTATTCATGATATTATCGATTTGTAGAGACATTGTACATCATAACTAAAAATTTTAATATGGTGTTTCGAATATTTCATTTTCTATATGTATTCACCATATACACATTTGTATATCCAACCACATAAAATGCTTTTTATATGTAGCTATTGTGTATTACTGTTTTAATTTCGCAACTTTTCTTTAATACATGGTAACTCATGATACGCCACCAAAAGCTATTTCAGATCTTAATAACCTGACGTGTACAAAGTATTCAATTTTAGTTAGACAACGGCAAAAACATTTACTGAATTTGAAAGCCAAAATACATTGAAAGCTTACAAGTTGGAACATACTTTTAATTAAAAAAAATAAAGTGATTTTATATAATATACTATTCGTTTAGGAACGAATAAGTGACATGATATTAAAAATGGGTTGCTCTGTTAAAACACATCTGCTATTCAGGTATTTTTTTGTTTTCAAGGTTTTATTAGTTACTAAAAATGTTACGATAAATGGTACATAAATGGTAAACCAACTCACAATAAGGATGATTGTGCATAGCTTTAGAAATGGCATTTTAAACCAGAAGTTCTTGAAATTTTGTAAAACTTTTAACATACAATCTTGTTTTGACTGTGCAATTGAATCTGAATCGCAATAATCTTTTATGAACTTTAAGTTAGCAGTTTTGTTGAGCTAATTCATAGTTAAATTAGGCACAAAATGCTAAGTAATATAATTATTAAACAGTTTGGGATCCGTGTGAAATCGATGGTTTACACCGGGCTCACAATATATGGGTGGAACGAAAAGGAACAAGAGCTGACTCAACCGCCCAAGAAATGGCTATATTGGAATTGGTAACTACTTTTGATATAATATTATCGTACATTACCACATATTTTTATGAAGAAGCGAAATAATTATATTGAAACCAAACTTTGGAATAGGAACATGTCCCTGTCCATGGGCTTCTGTATTTGTGGATCTTACCCGGTTTACATCTACACAAAGTTGTCCTCTCAATTAGATGAGGCCGACATAGATTCAACATCATTTGCTATAGTGGTATTCACCTGTGGTGAACTGATTACTATTCTGGTGATATGTATTCTCGCATCAAGAATCAGGACAATGAAACATGAAATCTTGTT
>JAQIXX010000965.1:0-42375 GCA_034700605.1 Willowsia nigromaculata
CTTCACAGTGCGCCACAGCGAGACTTCCAAGCTCTGCCGTGTTCCCAGCGCCTGCGGTAGCGTTCACTAGTCGGAACTCCCCGTGCTCCAGCTCTGGTAGGTCACCACAGGTCACGTACTGACATGTAGGGGGTGGGGAGTCGTAGGATCCTCCTAGTTGGCACTTGAGGGTGGCGCTGCCTATCAGTATGTGACCAGAGTTGCAGCGGTACGTTACCGTTGAGCCTGCTGTTGTTCCTGTTGATACGAACGTGCCGTTCACTATCTCCGTTGGGGATGGGCAGTTGGACACTGGAAAGTGGAATTTATTTTAGATTATATGAGTTATACGCCAATGGGTTTTGATATGTTCTACAATTGATCGGTGATCACAACAAGTCAGATTATTCATAACGCATCTCCAAAAAATTTGCACTCACTCAGACAAACGGGAGTTGCCCCGCTCCACTTCCCATCACTCCCACAACTCCTAACCTGAGCCCCCCTCGCGATCGTATACCCATCATCACACTCATACTTCAACTCAGCCCCATAATAAGTCTCGTTATTCTCAGGTAGCGTCACCTTCCCGTTCTCCAGTTTATCGTGGAGGGGATCAGACCCGCAGTTGATGTCTGCGAAAATACAATTCGGATTAGCAATTTGATTTGAACATAATTAAACTCAAAATTAGTTTGCAACGCTTACATTTGCAAGCAGGAGCGGTCCCGTTCCACACCCCATTCCTCTGGCAAACACGTATCTTGCTCCCAGAGAACATAAAGTGTCCAGGAGCACTGCACTTGTACACGAGTGTAGCTCCAACACGGTATGACCCACTGCCAGACTCGTTCGTTATCTCTGTACCAGCTTGCCTGTCTGGACTTCCACAGCTGTTAGGGGCTGTAAAACAACACATACAAGTTAGAACCCAAACGACCACTGGAAAGATGAAAACAAAATGATGTAAACTCACGAAAAACGCAAATCCAGTGAAAATAGTCCAACCCACACCCAACATCATTCCAAGACCAGTCCCTCTGCCCATCAAGAACGGCGCAGTTCTGCTCCCCATTGTAGTTGTTAGGCTGATCCTTCCCCCACATGGGTTTCTTCACAACGTACCCAGAGTCGATCCACCTCCAACTCCTCGACGTGAACCCAGGGTCTCTCTCAACCCCGATCCAGATCAGAGGTCTCTTCAGCGTCGGTTTCAACCTATCAAGTATCGTCGTTATGAAGTTCAAGTTAGGGGAGTTTGGTTTCAGTTGGTTCTCTGTGGCGAGGTCTCCGGTGCGGGCGAGACACTGGGACCTGGCTCCGCTGAATGTCTGCGCATAAAAAATCACTTATTTAGTGACGAAAAAACTAGTTGAAACCATGAAATCGAGTTTTGAGACCCCACCTGCCCCGACTTCATAGCAAACTCGTAACAGGTCCCATTGAACGTGAGCACATCATCAGACGCCTTAACTTCCGGAGCGCACCTCGCCTTCGGCACCCCATCGATCGCGTAAACCTGCACCTCACACATCCTCAGCGCCCCCTCACCAATTATCTGAATAGATACGTAGCGGCCAGACAACGGTCTCGCACACTCCAGGTACTTTTCCTCTGTGAAATAGACAAAGTTACAGTTACAAGCAACTCAAACCCCGAAAACAAGTCTCACTTCCCCCCACACATACCAGTATCAAGATTAGCCCCCGGCTGCCAAGCACACAACGGATTCTTCAGCCCAACAGGGTTATTCCCAACGCGTATCTCCAAATCCACAGAGTTCTCGGAATCTGGTGAAGAAAAAAATAAAAAATTAGATCGATCCCTAATCAAACCGTATCGAATAATCACGTAACCAATACAAAACTCACCCTCCCTCCTCCCCTCCCCATTCGAGATCTTAACCCCCGTGATCTGATGAATCTGAAGCAAATCAACAATCCAGAACGGATTGACTTCCTTCAGCGTTGAGCTACAAGTATCAGTCAACCCATCGTTAGCGAGATGGGACGAGTTCTTCCCGAACGACACTGAAGACGCCGTCGAAGACTGGTTGTTTGGGCGGTTCATCGCGATGTTCGTCGCTGAGATAAAAAATTCACAAATTTTGTAGCACCCTCATCATCACAAACACCGGCAACAAAAAGGGCGAACAACAAAAATATTTCCCCTATACTCGTTTTTCTGCACCACGCTTCCTCATCAAGCGCTCAAACAAACACGCGTACAAACGAGTTTTTCACGCACAACTTCCTCGAGCAACATAAAAACTTTCAATTTTTTTACGCTAGCGCCTGAATAAAAAACAAATACTCACCACAATACCCATGCCTCCACTTCCCCTTCTCACACCCCACCTCACTCGCCCCGAACAGTTCGTAACCCTCATCGCAGTGGACCCTGAACGAGTTATTACTGACTAGTGACTCTGGAACTAAGTGCGCGTTTAACGGACATGGCGGTGGACGCTGGGCACACACGTCTGTTGAGTCTGTAAGCGTAAAAAAAACAATTTCATCAGAGTAATTCATAAAAAATCATTCAAAACCCCAAACATTCCTTGCCCAAGACACTGGAAATCATATGCAAATCACAACTCAATCAACGCCCAACCGACAATCAATCCAACGCACACACGAATCACTCAAAACACGTCCCCACGATTAGTAATCCATGACTTGCGAAAAAAAGCGTAAATTATCTAAGACACTGTTAATTAGGTCAACAGAGTGCTTAACAGATCGAGTGAAGTTTTTTCAAAACTTACACGTTTAGCAATAACATGCACGTACTCAACAGAAATCATACAAACATGCTTAAATAATACTCAGTGAGTAGTACTCACATATTCATACGTTTTTTAATACGCGTTTTCAAAAAACAAACCCAGCACCCTCAAACAGAAAAATCGTTCGTACACGCGCCCATCAAAAAATCAACAACAAATGAGTACGCTAATTAGCTACTAAAAAATCTGCCAAGATAAACATCTTCATCAGTACGTTTACTCGAAAACCCACCAGCGAATAATATCGAAAACAGATACTGCGTTTTTTTACGCAACTCATTTAATTATCAGAGCTTACGCAAAATAAACGATTTTTCGTGGATGATACGTGACGTTATTTCTAGACTGTGATGGGTTTTGATTTTTCGAAAAAAATTCATGACATTCCTGTAACTTAAGGGGCTATTATGAAGCGCATTTGAACGGTGGTTGCCAAACGGATTTTTGCTGGGCATATCGCATTGCGCCGACAGTTTAGTGCGCTACATGCTATGCTGTTGGGAACGGAACATTAAAACTATCTCTTAAATAGTCTGTTGAAGAATCATATTATAATCACACAGCACCCACAACAAAATGTCCAGTCCCACGACCCCAAAAACGATAACAATCTACTGAAAACGGAAACAAACCCCAACCTCTCACATTAAACACAATAATCACACGTTATAGAGCTCCTGACCATCGCGACACCAAAAAACGAAACCTCGCTCCCCAAGACTGACATGTTCGTTAGCCATTGTATTCTCAGAGATACAGGCCAAGTAGAAGTATTAAACTGGTAATTTTTCGAGAGAGTCCTTGAGGGCGAGTGGAGTAGGACAAGTTGTTAAAGGGTTCTCTGTTTTTATGAATATTACCACACGTAGGACGTGAGAAAATTGCGGTGGACTGTCACTGTCGTATAGTTGTAGTGTATGTGGTGGTAACTGTTAACACTGGAGTGATTATAAATGCGTTATTGTGTTTTTTTGAGTGTGGAAACTGGGGAGATACTTCTCAACTTGTTGGCTGTGGGGATAGATTGTGGAAATTGGAGTATGATTGTGTGTGATTTTTGGAATGGGAATCGATTCCTGTTTTCTCTTTGCGTTTAGCGTTTAAGGTTGGATGACAGGTTCATGAAGTCGCATACACATGTAACTCATGGAATTTTTTATTCTTTAGAAAGCAGATAAGAGGGCTTCCAACAAATGGTAAGAATTGCGAATTAACTAATTAAACGTTTAAAATCGAGTTCCCTTGAAATTGAAATCTCCAACGCATCACTTTGAACCTCCAAAGCTTGGCAATAAGCACATTAACCATTCCTCTAATCAGCTAAAATACCTCCAGAGACATTGAGACATTCATGGAGTGTGAAAATATCATCAACATTAAGTACTTAGCGACTCACCAAGGTGGAGACCTCCAAACCCTAACCGTCTCATTAGAAATAGATTACTTAGAGGCTCATCTTCCACCACCTTTATCTGATTTTCGTAAAGTGCTCATCTCTTGAAAGTGCTGCTAACATTTAGGATATTGTAATTCATTTGAGTGCTAACGAGAGGTCATTTTGAACTGCTTTATTACATGACATTGAAGTGTGCTTAAGGGACTATCGTATGATAAAATCTGATCATCCAATTAAAAAAGATTATGGCTAAAAATAATTTTCGTATAGATCATTTCTCTCGAGACATTATGCATATATCTTACGACAGGAGCACAAAATCATAAATACCCGAGTGTCCTTCGAAATCAAAGTTTTCCAGCGACTCAGAAGTCATTTACCTTTCCACGTAAACCAGACCATTCAACAAACCCACCCGCTTCTCCACTCTTCTAATCTCCATCATAAACGTACTTGAACCAAGCCATTCCCATTTATCCCACCTGGAGAAACCTGAACCCACGAACGAAAACAACAATAATTCGTCATTGAACCAAGTCGTAGACCCTTCACGCATTCAGAAAAAAAACAAGACCTTCAACCCATCACCTGAACCCTACCTGATCGATTTCGTGTATCCCTGAAAGTGAATCTCAACTCACAGCGTAAACAAAATGAAATCAATCAGAACAACTTCAACCATCAAACCTCACCCCTATAAACGCACATAATCGATAATCCCAATTCCCCAACATCAAATTGACAGCAATAACCCCGTTTAACCACGCGAAATCCCTACAAAACGCACATGTCTACAGACACGGGGAAAAAACAACGTACAAACGCACAGTAGCTCCCCACGAACGCAAACAAAAAATAGATAAGTAGGAATCCCCTTGCTCTACTTAATCGCGAAATGAGATCTAAAAATGTACTCGAAACGATTAACATCGCCAAAAAAAGGATCGTAATTAACAAACTGACCAGTGTGTACTTTCATTTTTATATGTTAAAAGGGGTACACATCATCATGATTGTGAGTATACGTTCACTCTCGTTTTACTCTCAGCTCCAGTTTATCGTGGCGTGTTTTCCATATGCGCATGCGTTTTGTACGCTGCAAGCTGCAACGTTCACATGCGAATCCTCAAAAACATACCCAATATCCGAATTCTGAACACTCCATGCAAATTTTTTCAAACCCCCGACATCATCAAAACGTCGATACATCTCATACCAAAATTCACTCCAACAACTCCAACCAAAACTCAAAAAAGATGACAGAACATATCCCCCCCTTCACAAAATACAAAATCCTCATCCAAACAATCCTTATCAACGCACCACCGTAACGCTAAAAAGATAAACGCTTCTTGGCAGCCACCACCAAACTGCACCCAACTGCAACTCTCATACAAAAACTGCACACACTGCACTCACATCAATCAAAAATAAAAATAACAGCCAGAACGATAAAAAAAAAAGTAGTCCAAAAAATCGAATACAAAATATAATCTCGCACGAGGGCGGATGCCAAGGGCAAGGAGCAAAAAATAAGAGTAGAAAAGTAAAAACACTTACCTGCCCCTAAAACATCTCTCACGAAAATAAGGCACAATATCACAAAATAACTACTGAGTATCAGGAAGTAGCCCCTACTAGTCCGTAAACAGCTTAATTTTTTCCTCGCCGAGTGGTAATGCGGCTTCGATAACGAGCCATTATAAGAATACGCGATTTCTAACACACCTGAGCGGTCTCGAGCAGTATCGGGGTTTGGATCGCAGGTGCACTGTTCTTCAGGTTGCGCACTCATGATTTTCGCTTGCAGAGAATTTAACTATAAGATAATTTTACTCACAAAAATTCAAACATTTTCCACAGAAATATGTTCCCACAATATTTCCACATATTCCCCCACAGACTCCAAACAATATTCACAAGGCCAAACTTTCCATATACCCAAGGCCCCTCACTAAAACGAAAAAAAAAAAATGCACAAACCCCTTTCGCTACACACGCGACAACCTATTGCTCAAACCATCTTGTCCAATATCCCCAAAAATAGACGATCATAACCAAAAACTCTTCCTTTTTTTTCTTTCTTCAGCACCAGCCCAAACAATGAACACACAACACAACAATACAGATCGCGTCGAGAACGAGTACTGAAAGCACTGAACTAGGTTGTGAGCCTACCCCCAAGGTATTAGCTAATGAAAGTTTATGAGAAAAATATCATATCGCTGGTGCTCGAATACGTGTGAAGGATTGCTGCTGCGTGTACACTGCGAAGCCCAAGGAAATTACTCAATGCTAACGTAGACTGTTGAACGTTATGGTCGTAAAGTGAAGTTGATGTTGCGAATATACGCTCATGGGTTTTGTGAAGGGATGATTGTGCGTGGGGGAGAGTATTTATGATTTCAGGGTGTTCGTGTGTTTGTTGGATTTTTTGTATGGCAATGTTTTTGAGTTTTTGCAAATTTGTTGCTGGAAATTTGTACTCGAACTTTGTACCCAGTCGCTATGAAGAAATATCCATCAAAATGCAAAAGAATCATTCAAAAGTAAAAAAACAACCGCACCGCTAATGAAAACCTCGCTCCAACCCCCCAATAACCCCACCACCTGCACAAAAATCCTCCTCACGTTACACACACAACACCACTAATCACTATAATGAAACAAAAATGCACGCTCCTTTATCGCCATCAACCCCCTTTTCCATTTCTACACCACAGCCAGCGCAATGAATAAAAAAAGAAACACGACAAATAACAAAAAAAAAGCTTGCAGATAAAAGTTTGCAAAAAAACACACACAAAAGAACATTTCTGACGACGACGATTCACACATCAATACACAGCGAATCACAAAAAGCGAGAATATTGAACATCAAAGAAAAATTGCTAGAGAAATATCATTTTTCCGATCCAATTCGCACATAATGACGAATGCATAACTGTTCATTTCATGAATATTCGAAGAAGAAGACATAACTGTTCATGTCCACCTCCACCGAAATGCACAAATAATATGCGCTACAAAAATAAACACCACTGAAAAACACCTTCGATACGCTCACATGAGCGCCAGTAGCGTCACAATAGCAACGCTACAACAAAATACTCACCCTTTCATAAAAAACCAACATCAAACAGGACATTATATTCAACAATTCAACAATCCAACTCTCGATTAAAAACAAATTACAAAGTTTTAAAACAAAAAAAATCTCAAAACATACAATCCTTCCTCCAACAATCACCATGGGAACTGTAACTACACAATTGAGTTTACACACGCTAGCATAAAAAGCATAGACGCATAATGCACAAATCGTTCTGAACTCATTCACGCTGCCTATCTCTGAGGTTCTTGCACTTGCAGAAAAAAAGTAGAAATCTTTCATATGCATTTTTCAAACGTATACACACGCACCATATGAATTAATTGAAATTCGAATTGTCCAATGAACGCTGAATTATACTCGATAACGAAAGTGAATTTTGATAATATAAGCATGCGATAGTTAAAAGATAACCACAAGAACGGGACCGCGCATAACCTGTTGAAATGTAAGATTTATTACAAAACTAGTTTATGATATCGATGCAGTTTTTGTTATTTCATGATCTCGTGATACACTTAGCGATACGTAATAAGTGCATAATATCGAATGCATAAAAGTTTCTTTAGCATTGACCAACGTCCAAAAAGAAGAGTAATTAGAATCGAATCGTGAGAACTGCCACGAGTCAATATCAAAAAACATAAGAACGCCAATCAAAAGTATAAAAAAGCGAAAGGGCAAGTCATTATAGATTTCCACTGACAATTGAGGTTTTTATTTACATGTCCTTGGGATCGCGATTGTTATTTCGCAGGCTATCGAGTTCATTCTCTTCGATAATCCACCTGTTCTGCATTTGTGTATTTAAATCCAGCCGCAGAAGACATTACTGAAATTAACCCCCCTTAAAAAGTCCCACAGTCCCACACTTCAAGCGGTCACGAACCAAACGAGACCTCCAAAAAATCAACCACACCATCATGATATCGCGCATAAATATTTTCGCAACTACATAAAGAGCACATCCTCCCATTGTCATAATCCCATTGTCTTTTCGTTTATCGCATACTCATTGATTGTTCTTGACTTTTAGGATCGATCACGAGCAAAAAAAACCTGGAATTACTTCGAATCAAACCCCCTAAAAATATTAAGAGAACCCCAAATAAATCATTCCTTGTACGACTTCACACGTTCAACCACCATGTCACCAGAAAAAAATAGAACCTGATCCCATGGGCGAGCATACTGCACAATAGCGAATAAATGGGTTTCTCATAAGCATATAAAAACTAGCAATTTCTGCATAATAGAATGCGGAACCTCTACCAAGTCGCTAGAAAAAACATCATTACGCGTACACAACTCCACTGAGGTTGACCATAAAAAGGAATCTTAACACGCCTTTTATTATAGGTACACCTGTAAAGCAATCACACTCAGCAGCATCCTTGATTCACCGACCAATTCACGGACTCACCATTCACATACACGTCAAGCCACTGTCATCCTCATCATCACAGGATTGATAAGTAAAGGAAAAAAAACTCATTATTAAGCATTCATCAGAAAAGCGTCTAAGCAAAAATGAGCAACAACAAAACGAAGACGATTCTTAAACACATATAAACGGTAAGTCACGACAAAGAATAGTCATTTAAGATGAGCACAAAGAACATCAAAACAAAATTTCGCTATCAGAGCCGCAGATTATGTGATTAGCCAATTTGCGCTAGAAAAAAAAAGTATTTTTTGGAAGGGAAAAAATTTCCTGGTTTGTGTAAAAAAAATGGTTAATTTGTGGTTATCCCTGAGAATGTGAGTACACAGACAGTGACACCCATAAGATGTCCAGAGACGCTAATTGAGTAAAAGATGCATCAAAATGCTTAATGAATTAAAACGTAACAACAGTCTTAACATTGATCAATCACCCCCCACTCATAATTAATAACCGCTTTTATTCGAATAAGAGGAGCCAGCCAAAAAGTTTCATTAAAACGTGACTACCTAAAAAAATATCACATCAGGTCTTGAAAAAACACGTTTCCTCCCCGGAAAAATATAAACGCCCCCCATCGTACAAACATAAATTGACTAGGAAAAAAAATGACATCAGCGTGGAATCCAGATCACATACACACGAGAGAGCATTGTACAAGATAAAACCCTTATGATATCGAATATATAAGAAACATCGAATAAGATTTTCTAAAAACTCCCCCATCACACATCTAGAAAAAAGATATTTTGTTTTTGATTATATATGTAATATTTCCCCTCAGCACACACCCCCGCGGTATTTTGAAAGGCTTTACTTCGCAGCAGCACCCCCACCCCCCGCCCCACTCCCAGCGGTGGATAGAAAGGGTTTAGTAGCGGACAGTGTAGCCGAGGTAGGCACACTCTTCGAATGAGGCATATTGTGCGAGTGTTGCTGCTGCGGAGATCCCGACGCTGCGGCGGACTCTGGGTGAAGTAGATGCTTTGTTGAATGGGCTGCATCCGCGTAGTAGGATACTAGCGACTGGTTGATTATCTGAGGGAGCGTCTCCAGGTGCTCGTGGATCACTGCCATTTTCCCTTCGATCGCTGCCAATCTGTCGTCAACTTGGTCTTGACGTGCTGCCAGGTCTGATACTATCTCGTACACTGTGCTCTGCGTCTGTTGGGGGTTCACACATAATCTTAATTAACATCAACGCTTGAATTAGCGACATTAAAACAATCGAATCTCCACCTTGGCCATGTCAGTGATTGTGTTGGCATTATCCATTAATTTCCTCTGGTCCATCTTCACTTTTCGTAACCTGCGATTAAATTGATTAGTCTAATTGATTCTGAAGTCTCAAGGTATTCATTGGCTGCATATTAAAAAATCAACTTACGAGTAAATAGCTAAGAGGAACTTTCTCTGATGCGAGCGCACCTTCGACGCATTAACTCTCTTCACCAATTTCGTGTGTTTGTAGATCAACCAGGTTTCTCGTAACACGTTCGCAGCCGAGTTTTTCAGCTGCGGAAATTGACCAAAAAAATATTAGACAATCGTACGTGAATCCTGGAATCACAGTTGCGAACTCCAAATCGTAATTCAACGCAACTGTGCTTCCAGAACAAAAACCGTCCCCATAGAGAATCCAAAAACTCACTCTCCTATCCAACTGCTTCTCCATCATAATAACGTGGACGCGTTTCTCAGCCGGGCTCATGGTAAGTTTGGGTAGCAAAACGGCAACAACCAACGCCATAGTGCCGTTTCCCTAGCAACGCAGACAAACCCCGAAATCAGTAATATAAACTCCAAGAGAACACTCAAGAAACCACTCGTATTACACACCCGAGAAACAAACCACCGCAAACCCAT
Source organism: Willowsia nigromaculata (assembly GCA_034700605.1). Taxonomy (NCBI): domain Eukaryota; kingdom Metazoa; phylum Arthropoda; class Collembola; order Entomobryomorpha; family Entomobryidae; genus Willowsia; species Willowsia nigromaculata. The sequence continues at coordinate 10,586 of JAQIXX010000965.1, forward strand.
GAGCACAGCAAAGAAAAACGCTCCTCCACGTTTTTCGAAAAACTCCAAAACAACTGTAAAAACGCCAATTCCAAAAAAAGTAAAAATTCCAAACAAACCCGCTTCGTAAGCTGCGTATCCATCATAAAATTATGAACATGTTTCTCAGCCCGAGTGAGTTCCAGTTTTCGCGATACGACAGCCACTAGGAGAGCCGTACACCCAGCTCCCTGGAAATTAACACACAACCCGTTAGTCAATCCACCACAAACAGTGAGAAAAAAACCAAGCAAACAAAGTCTACGTGTGTATTGTTACCATTCACCATTCCATCATTCACAGTTACTCTCCACTGGAGTTATATACCCTCTATAAAATTTAGCACTAAGAATGCTTGTTATCTCATCTAGATTCTACAATTCTATCTCTAGTCTTGTTAATTCAATCATCAAAACCAATTAGAATTTTCTGTTAAGTACGATACAGCTAGTTTCTTTTGGTAAATGCAATTGACTTTTATATATGAGCTAAGTTTTATAATACGCAGTCAGGTTTGTGTATACGTTAAGTGAGCAAACATGATAGTGCAACTCGGTACGGGTAAAAGTTATTTTTATAAATTTTGGTTAATCAACAGAAAAAACGCACACACTGGTTCATCGGTGTTTCTAGCATTCCCGAGCATCACCCAAATTATATAATTTACAGCACACGAGCAGCATCAAAAATATTTTTTTCAATGTTTTGGAGGCTCATGCTCTCATGACTTTAAGTGTTTCCAGCAAATTTTTTTTAGACATCTCAAATACAATTAATAAGTCGGAAGAAAGCCAAAAAAGTCAGTAAAAACCATAAACCTCCAAAATTTAATAGATGATGTTTACCATAATGCCCGTCGTAACTGCGATCCCTCTGCCGCAATAGGTATTAGGAACTGTAGCGGTGTTATTTTTCGATTTAAATTATATCGATGTTCGAAAAATTTTCAGATGAATTTCCAATTCCGGGAACGATAGGAGGTTTAGACAATGGGATTAAAATAAAAATCACTTTAATGTTCTTTAATCGTTCAGAAATACGATTATTTTTTACAAATTGGTAAAGTTTGGGGTGGAGTTTGGCTTGATTCTTATTTATCAATTTGCAAAACAAATTGATTTTAGCTTAATTTGTGCATAAAGTGGGGACAATTGAGTTTTTCCATCTCCTGAAAAGCTTTTCCATGAAAATATTATACGCATCTCCATAGCTACGTCAAAGAAGTTTCTCAAATTCCCCAACAACCAATCCATAACGTTAATATCCCCAAAAACACCCCAAACTTCACCAAATAGAAACAAATACATCCACAGGTTCCTTGACAACCTCAAAATAAAAATAAAAAATCATAAAATTACCAATATCTCCGTAGCCAACGCTCAAAAAAGTTATTGCTATAAGCCACATGGAATTAAGGATGTTGGCATGTTCCACGTCGTGGTATCTGCACACGTGACAAAATTCACAACAAATACAATTTTCCTTCTTTCCAAATTTCCAATCTTTCGTTAAGTTCTTTGGGTAAGTATTCCATGTGGGAAATATATTTTGAAGCAATTTTTTCTCAGTTTAAAAAAAAGAACGTGCAAATGTGCGAGAAAACAAAAAAGTAAAATCTGAATAGAATGCTCTGCTCTCTTTTTTTTATTAAAACCGCAAACGATAGTTCATACAACTCGAGACAGTGTACAAAAACTTTCCCCGTCTCTTCAAACCTGTCATGTTATTAACAAACCGTACGCAGTTTTTCAAAAAAAAAAGCATTAACAAGTGAGTAAAGTGCCAAGAAACCAAATTATTTACGGTAAAAAGAGCTTGCAATCAACTTATCCACCCCCGATTTATGCAAAAAAAAGAGTCTTGAAAAAGAAATTCTTGTAGAAAGAGAGATAGGCAGAGAGAGTATCGAAAGACTTATGTGACTAATCAACAAGTTAATTAAAAAACGTGTGCAAGGACGAGCTTAGAATAAAAACGCATTCAGCAGCAGTCTGTGTCCTGTGTGTCTCAACGTTTCCCGGGATAGATTTCATGTCTTTGAAGGTCACAATATTTCTCAATAGGAATGCGAGTTAAGGTGAAAAAGGAAAAAAAGTAGGAAAGGTCCAAGAGAAACACACCAGTCATAAAAAACATAACGAACCGCGTATAAACTGATATAACCTGACCTCAAATTATGTATAGAAATCCCATAAAAGATAGAAACAAAAAAAATCGATTCTTGATATTTAATTTATGAACTGAATTTTATGATAGCCGCAGCTGTACTTTTTCTACATGTTTTTCCCCCAATTTTTTTCTCTGATGTCAACTACACCCCGACTAAACGTACGCTGTCTCCAGTGGAAAGTATAAACACACACGAAAGATTACATAAATGACCAATTTATATGCACACAAACTCACACACATTCATACACGTATAAAGTACATTCCCCCCTGCGTGTTCTCTCCTTGTCGATATATCCGGATAATTTCACAATCTAACCCGCAGATTTACACGTGTGCGCAGAAAAATTAATTTTTGACAATTTTCACAAAACTTACCATCATACCACACAAAACGGCCACCGCTCTACCGCAATATGTGTTTGGAACTAGAGAGTTTCCGATAAATTGTAAAATGAAATTCCAGGTGTGTGAGAAATTCCGGAAAAACGATAAAAAAAGAAAAACGAAAAAAGACTTTTTAAATTTTCTCGAGAGCAATCGTTAATCTCTCTCACGTCGGTTTTCTCCCAAAATTTAATTTTAGATTTCATTACCAATATCTCCGTAGCCAACGCATAGAAATGTAATAGCAATCAGCCACATGGAATTGAGGAGATTAGCATGATCTGGATCGTGATTCCTGTGGTAAACAAAATTGTATTTTTTTATAATTCAGGAATTTCCTTCAACAAATCCTCTCCCGGAAAAAAAAATAATAATCTCTACTAATCTTCTCTATAAAAATCATAATTTTTCCTGTCTCCTCATCATCATCACCGTCGTAAACACATACGAGTAAAACAAAATAGTACACATATATAAGGTATATAAAGAGACGAGACAACGAATAAAAAAATAAATTTTTCCGTAAAGAAAGAGAAAAAATCTCGAGAGATATATGAATAAAAAGAATGCAGGTTATATATTTACGCACATTTAGGGCAATGTCATTATCGCTCAATTAATTAAAAAAAGGGAAGAGAGACGCTTCGATATATATAGAAAAATTCATATAAAAGCACACACGTATATTTACACGTTTATAAAGAACATAAAAAGAAAACATAGAGTATGCGTAGCGTTTTATTACACATCATCGATGATTTTGTCGCAATTTTGCAATGACCCATTGTTTTTAAATGAGAGCTCATCATTTAATTTTCGAAAATTACACGATCGTGCGTTCTTTTGGAGGATTCTCACGAAAGCCGCCTATTAATGATTCCGTGATTTATGCATCGCTGATGAATGGATACTTTAGCCCTGAGTTTTTTTTCAAAAATGATACTAGCACGATGGACCAACTCGTGATGATCATGATGAGCGGTTACAAAAACAGACACACTAAAACGGTTATATTTTACAGCGGTGTGAAACAACTATTCTCTTTTAGCCAGACGCCCGAGAAACACGAGAGAACAAACAAACTATCAGAGTATTTAAAAAACTTGGCAGCCGGGGACTATTGAAAAAGTGAAAATTTTTATGCGGTTCAGATCTACTATGATGTGTCAGAGATGCGATATGAGATACTGTGAAAAATGGTTGTTTATTTTACTAGAAGACCGTTCCTGGCACTGTTTTCCTAGTTGTTCTAAAAAAATTACCATAAGTTGAAGGATTTCTTTGTACGTTTATGATTCTTTGGGTGTGTGTTGGGGTAAAGTGGGAAATTTTTTAAGGAAACTGGTAGGAAGGAATATTGAGGTAGTTTCTCATGATCGAAATTTCGAAATCCCCCGCTGCTGGACACACGGTAATTTATAAAAAAGCGATTTTTGTTTTGAGAAAGCCTCTTTTCAGCCTGAATAAAAAGCATTCTATCAAAAAAAACCCAAAAAATACAGTAAACTATAAAACGCTAAAAAAAGAACGTGTAATAAAGTATTTCAGTGTTTGCGATAAAAATTGAATTAAACATTATTGTGCTTCTTAAAAAAAGAAAAACAAAATACTCGATAAGGCTCTCTACGCTTTAATACTAAAATTACGTGCAAATTACACTACAAAGTACACTTCATGCTGGTTTTCTTTAAAAAATTTGTGGTGGCAGCGGCTGTGTGGTAAATGCCAAAAATTGAATCAGTTATGCGTTTTCTTGTTATGAGTTTGCGAAACATGGTGTTTCATTGCCGATTTTTTTTCTCCTCTTGTTACGTGAGCTCGCTAAGGAAAAAAGTCAAGAACATAACAGTTGAGGAGAGAGAGAGAGAAAAATCGATTTTTCTTAAACATAGCGATACGATATATGTCGAAAAATAGATGCATTTTGTGCAAAAGCGGAAGCTTCATCGTTTACGACGCTATGTTCTCACGCACGTTTTACAAGTTTACAATGAAAATGTTGCAATTTATGACGATGCAGATTTTTGAGCTTCTGTTTCCCACGCTACAGTGTATATATGCGTTACTTCCTCACATCCTAGTATACAAAATCCATGACAACTTCCTCTACGATACTAAGCTCCTCCTCCCAAATAATTAACACGAGTTCTTGTAATTTCGCAAAAACAGAGATTAAAAAGTCACGTAGTATGTTTTCTCAACGTGAATGCTCTCGATTATTGCTCAATATTACTTAGCAACGGGTTTCCTGCATTGCAAATACACGTAACTCTACAAACACTAATCATAAATCAAAAAGTGCCAGATGTCACAACAACACCAATGGCCCGTGTACCCTAATTTATGTGCCCCACAAGAACAGATGCACGAGTGAATAACTCGCCCACATGCACATACCCATTCATATGACCTTGAGTAACAAACTGCCCGAATGTAAGATTATCGAAAAATCGATTGAGCACAGATGTGCGGACATTTAACGTGACATTTAATTTCCCCCTTAAAAAATTTCATCCCATTACTCGCATACATAATAATTTTGAGCACATTTGCAAACTTAAAAAAATACCCAGAACACCTGCTCCAAAAAGAGAAAATTGCAAACGTGTGTGAATAATATGCAAAAAAAAAGTGAAACACACACAGCCTTCTACAAAACACACACGACCAGCAGCACATTTAAAAAAGAATATTTTTCAACAACGGAAGGATCAATATCGATTTTTTTGTCTCTCTAGAGAGAGTCGCGAAGGCTGGGTCGTCGACGAAGAAAACTAGCTCCCGCTTTAAAAACCCAAAGACTACAACACACAGCATGAAAGCATAGCACGCGCCCGTTCATAAAACCCTACCGAGAATATAATAAAGAGTAGTTTTCCGCATCGTAAAAACGAACTAATTCGCGAAAAACAAGAGTTTATAAACCCCACTAAAATATTCGAGCACATAACGATGCAATAAAAAGCCGAGATAAGAAACAAAGTTTCCAAAAAGGAGCCGTTAGAAATGTTTTCTGTTGCTATGACCGATAAACAGACTCATTACAGGATATCGTGTTTATGGAAATTAAAACCCATTTCGTAAAACCGAGAAAAAAAAACTCTGATGTTTTAATATGTTCTCTTTATGCTCTCTGATTTCATGAAACACTGGCTATATGAGAATTTTAGTTTTTAAGAGTAACCCCAGCAACGACGATGTGTTTCCCCCCCACTAAAAGACTTTAAAACACAAACACACACGACAACAGGGGGTTCAACATTAAAGATACTCGAGAGAGAGAGGGAACAAATGTCTCCGGTGATTATGAGTGTCGTTAAAAAAACGTGAAACGTTCCAGAAAAGAACGGAAAAGTAAGAGGCAGCAAACACCCGAACACGAAAAGTAAAAACGGTCATGCATATAAAAACAACGCATTCGAGAAAAAACACACGAGAGTGTACAGTCCCGTGTGTACACGGTTAAAAAACAACGCACAATTCATTAAGTAACGACAAGCATATTTAAAGAGGGAAAAAACTACATGTACATAAAAAACGGTTTTTTTCTTCTGGATATAAAAAACAACAGAAAAATGTATAAACAACTCGCGGTGAGAGAGAGAGAGAGAAGAGTGCAGACATTCAGTGGTATCTTCTTTCGTTTTTTAAAAAAACAATTCATTAGAGAGAGAGAGAAAAAAATAACCATCTTTGTTGGAACACTTGTCAAAGAAGGAGTTAAAAAGACTGTTAAGAAAAGCATTTAATCAGAAGCACGTACCTTTCGCATTGGCGAAGTGTCCACGACGCGATTATCCACAAGGACACCATGAAAACTAGTAACACCGTGCCTGGGCATATCGTCATCAGGGTTTTTAGCACGAAACTGGAAAACATACGTAAGGGGGAGTCGTTAAAATTCATGATATTGGAGAGAGTGGGTTTTCACATGCTTATGAGCATTTTAGTTTCAAACATGTAGCACACCACGCTGACATTTTCCAAAGTCGTAATGTTAAGTGAAAAAATGGGTTGGATAGCTGGATCGAAGAGAATGTCAAATTTAATGGCAAAACATAAAATAGGCCTCACCGTGTGTTGAAGTTGATACGATTGAGAGCCCCGATACTCCTCGATGACGCGTCAGTGAAAAGCTTCGAGTGTAGAAGCATAACCCTACAGATGAGGTAAAGTCGAAGGAACATTGGGAGACTTAACGCGACATCGATTGGCACTTTCTGTAGCGACATGAAAATGCGGACATGAGTGGTCTCGAACAGAATTTTATGCTAATGCAAACATAACGGTTTATATTCTCTACCTCAGTTTTCAAGTATCCCCCGTGGTTGGCCATTTTAGTGGTCCAAATAAAATCATACTTTCCAGGCACTGGGTGAACGGCGCAAATAGCTAGCTCTAGACCTATTTGTGCCATCCTCTGCCATGTCATCGCTATTCTCCAGTCGTCTGCGCAGTTGTCTATCATAAATAACTGGGAAAGAACAGAACATGGTTCGTTAATGAATTCCCATTCAACGCGTTATTTCAATTTTTAATTACGCAACGTACACTAAATTATGCATCAAAATTACCTGTACTTCCAAAGCGTGATACGCGACTATCAAACCGAGGAGTATAAGGGTAGACACAGAAATCAACGTTTTCAACGCTGTAGAGTAGAAGGATGCCTACAGAAAATATAATTTATAAAATTACTATCCCCATGAATAAATAAACATGACTTGACATTACACGTCAAGAGATAATTATCCCCTTGACGACCCGGAAAAAGCATCCATCTAATAACCACGCGACAACGCCCAATTAAAAAGCATAATATCGATCGCATCCTAACCTTGTCGTAAATGTTAGCAGATGAGAGTTCATTCTCAAGAACCATAAACCCGATCCCGATCATCCCCATGACGAGCGCGTAATCCGATATCCTCTTCCGTTTCTCGAACAGAGCTTTTCTCCTCCCAAGTCGGTATCCTACGTTTGGCTTGGACTTACCTTCAATATTTCATGTTCATGCATCATTTTTTACACGTTGAAATGTTTTGTACTAACAAACTACATATAAAATTACATGCGATATGTTGTTTAAACGTACAATTAATTGACGGATTACGACTTGCTGTCAAAATGCATCACATTTAGAGAGAGAGAGAAAAATATTTTCACGATGCAGGACCATCAGCGTCAGCGGAAGAAATTGTATTTTTTTTTATAGCAGCGAAGCGGTAGGTTGTGATGTGAAGAAGTAGATGATGTGTCGAGATAGTAAAGCGGAGAGAGAGAGAAAAGTGCGAGCAGCGGCCGAGTATACGCCGATATTTTTTAATGTTTTTTTTTTCAGTGCAGAATATAGAGGGGAAGAGTAGATGCGATAGAGAGAAAAAAATAGAACAAAATTTTGTACATGAGATATACATTTCCGAACAAATATCAAAAATAATGTGCATGAGTTTCTTTTTTCGTGCAAGCTTAAGAAAACTTTTACAGAGAAGCTTAAGTTATTAATGTTAAAAAACCCGACGTTATGTTTGTGAGTAGGCATTCCATCCATCAGTATGATTATTCGTTATATTCGTTTTGGCATTTTAGCTTTCCGTTGAGTAACATTATCCGCGAACACGAGAAGCTTCGATATAAATTATCTTGTCAGAATCGGATAAGAGGACGCGCTCAATTATTTAAGAAAAAAGAAAATTATCGTGTTGCTTGACTTGTGTCATAAACTTCTGTCAATTATTACGTGATTAATTACGGATGAAATTGGGGGCAATTTTTTACTTCCAGGTAGATACGGGGGTATTTTTTTGGGTAATGTGCTGGTATGGATTCTACTTAAATATATTTGATGTGATGGATGGGGTATATTAACCGGTAAACGTGCACACAGGTGCTCAAGTATCAACGGAGAGTGCTCCAAGTCACTAAAAGTCAATAAACAGGAATGAGACTGTTTGTTACTGGATGGATACTTTGAGTGATGGGGGTTCTTTTTCTTGGTAGATCATGAGAAGTACGTCAGTTATCAGGCACGCATTAGCGTTAGGTTTGATCATGAAATATGCAAAACAGCTCGTTTGGAAGGGAAACACTTGCATGCAAGTTTTAAGATGGTTGGAGTGGATGGATTTGTGCAAGGTTGGGGAAATTTACTGTTGGCGAATTTGTTCTGAATTTTGAACTTTAGATGGAACGTTTATGAAAATTTACTTACAAAACAAACCCAACAGTAAACTCCACAAAATATATACATTAAAATAAGTGCAGATACTAGAAAAAAAAGCCATGCAAAAAAATAAAACACGGTCCTCAATCCTCAAACACAAACACCGTTTTACAGCTCCCCAAAAAAACGAGACATACCGATGGATGGAGCCTTCCTCTTCTCCAGCTCACCAAACTTGGGGTTCTCAGCGTGAACGCCGACGAGCGCGCCTTCATCTTCCCTGTTTCTGTCTATGGATTTCATCGCTCCAGGAATGGATAGGGTCGACACGGGCTTCCTCAGCTGGAGAAAGATACAAACTCGTTATGCATTTTATACAAACGTAAAGAGCGTTTGTTATTCGTGATTTGTGAGAGAGCTACGGTTTCTAAATTGATTATTTATTGCACAGTACGAATACAGTTTCAGTACGTTTGTGTGTCGGGGAAAATTATTTTTTTCTATGCTAAGGTTTTTCTGTCTACACGGTTTGTGCTGCATCATCATCGGAGTGATTTTTTTTTTTGGTGCAGCGGAGAACCAGGTTAATTCTAATTTAACGTATTAGCATAATAAGCGATTATTGAGTATATATGGCTTCTACAAAGCTAATAAGATGTTAACAAATTACTTTCACCCATGCAGGCAACTTGATCATTATTCCCCACAGGTTCGGACTGTGAAGTAACTCCACCACCGAAGTAAAATAATAAACCAAAAAGACAAATTCGAAAGCACGAGGATAGTTCCTACTACGAAACTACCACCACTACACTCTGGTATTTCAGAACGACTCGATCCCCTCCAGCCTAACTACAGGTTCCTCGAACGAGTAACCCAGCATTATAGATATTCCAACAGAGGAGCTGGGGTCACAGTTCAGTAAAGTCATGATAGAGTTTTATTTTACACGAAACAGAAAAAAAACGAGAAACTGAAACGTAAAACCTGTGACCCAAACGAAGGGTCCTCACATACTGGATCCCAATAGACTGTTACTCGATCCCCACCAATAAAAAATATTAACACGTATTCACGTATCACACCAAACTTCCTTCCCGACTCGCGTCCCCAACTCCAACTACTACCGAAACCCAAGAAAGCGACCGTACAATACCGTAATATTTCAAACCATACGAGAAAATTATCAGTTTTCCTCTCTCTCTACAAATTTAGAGCCCGAGATAATAAACACCAACCTCCCATTCTATCAGAGAGCAGAACAATACACCACTCGTGCACTTTCTCCATCGCTCGATCGCTCACTGTCTACCTACACCACAAGTTTTCAGAATAGCGTGCACACAAAATACTTTCTCTCTTCCCGTGCAACAGCGCTACCAGAAAAAAAAACTGGACATGTACTCACGACACTTTAAGCGTAAGCGCTGCTCCCACAAAACTCATAACGACGTGCTCGACAGAGAGAGGAGAGAAGTAGAAAAAAATCCCACTTTCCATAACGCAAGCGCCCATACATTATCTCTTACAGATAGTTTCTCTTTGACGAGTATCATAGTCGTGTAGTAGCGGATATATTCTCTCATACTTCGGGAAAGTGTGCCAATGCTATAAAAAAGTACTATCTGGCTACTCATAACTGTTTAATGGGCAATGTAATAATCTGGATGGGATCGTGCTATTATAAATTTGTGTATGGGAAATTATTACAGTTTTTTTCACGGAACGATGTTGCTTTCACTTGGTACTCAATTAAGATTGGTATGTATCGCGGTCTGGGGTTTGAAGTAACGAAATTTCCGGTCTATTAGTGCTCGCTGATGCTTTCAACTATTTTATGATGCTTTTTTTTACTTTGCATCTAGTTCTCATTGGTTGTTGTCATGTGATTTGAAAACGCTATTACAACAAACATATGAGCCATGAGGAAACAGTCCCAAACTGATGATTCTCAGCTGCAACCTGAGCATCGTTAATGTTTAAACGTACCATAATGTGACACACATAAAAATTCACACAGCTCTTCATACTCGATCTCAAACGTAATTTGTTTCATTTTATATCATATTTTTTGTGTGCTGTCGCCCGAGTTTATATTCTGGCAGCGCAATTGATGTGCCACATATGCTGCTGGCTGTGACCCAGTAGTGCTTGTACTTTTTTCCCTGACTTGATCTTTTTTCTCATTCGGTGTGTCATACCCGATAAGAAGTTTTTGAAAATGACAAACACTCTCGACGCAACACTCATTACTTTGCCAGACAGTTTCGCAATTTAAAATAGTTCTTGGCACTGGGTCCAGTTTTGCATTTTTTTTCCAACATGAGTTCTTATTATGCAAAGAAAATATGTTTTTCTATGAGTGATTCTGGCTGTGACGTGTGTGGGGGAGTTTTCTTCACGATATGTCGAGTGAAAGCGAACGGGTTTTGGTGGTCGCGGTTGCCTGCGTGCTCTTGAGGGAATCTCTTCAAACGGAACGTACACTCTCGTGTTTTTGGAACTCGTGATTTTGTGACGGTTGGTCGAGTCGCAGTTGATCGAGTTGCCGCTTGGGGGAGGGAGATGTGTTAAAGCGTTGTGGAGGATGACGTTAGAGCCGTTACGCTACGTTATTTTAATTAAGTAACATAAATATATTGTTAACATAGCAACAGCAGGTTTTAAATTATGAGTTGCAAAGTTTTAATATAAAGTTTTGCAGAAGTTAATTCAAGCGTATATAAGCACGCAGAAAAACCGTCACCCCGAGCACTCGGGGGCAATCAAAGACTTTTTTCGCAAGAAAATAAGGAAACAAGCTTACACTGAACTAATGCAAACGACAAACATCCAGTAAAAGTAAAGCTTATTTTTACGACAAACTTTCCATACATTTTCCTGACACATGTTCAAGGGGGGCTACGCAAAAAACTGCTGCGATAAAAAACAGGTCTGTTTAAAGGGGGGAGAAAACACGGTGTTCTACTACCTGTGCCTTTGCTTGATTGGTTTTTTGTTCACAAGAGAGAGAGAGAAAGCATAATATTTTCTGTTTAAGAAACTTTTATTTTCACCTATGAATAGACTCAATTTTTAGCAAGGGTTCTTGTTCTGCAAACACATGGGTAGAGAGAAAGATTCTTTTTAAAAAGCACCTAGGGTTTATTTTATGGGTAAAAAAATACTTTTCTTTTAAACAGAGTTTATATTCACCAACGGCACTGGAGAAATCACAATTTCATTCAAGTATTCAGTCAATATTTATCTTTTCGAGAGGGGAAAAATTGAGATACTCTATTGTCCTATTCATTTGGACTCGATATTGTTCTCGAAAACAATGGGGGCATTTTTTTCTTCATTGAAGCGAGTAAACACTCGTGTTATCCATGAAATTACTTCTTGCTTCAATCTATGCTAGTATCCTTACGTTCTCGGGGAGTATCAAGAAAAAAAGGTCAAGAGGTCGCGTAACACGCGATCAGACATTAATTTTCAGAGCATTTTCATCACTGTCGTGTTCAACTGTCGCAATAACAGATTAAGTAGCAGTTTCTACGATTTAGCTACTACGATCATCCCGTGGTACTTCAGTTCGGGTGAGTGTACACAACACCGAGATTATTAGAGAGAAAGAAAGAAAAAAACAAGCTATTATAAGATTCTTTTTTTAGTATTTTTTTTAGTGCAAATCTGGTTTACTACGATTCTCGTGCTTTTAATTCGTGAATCTACAAACATTCGTACAAAAAATTTCGCTCAAGAAATTTTCCCAAACATTTTCTCATTTCTACAAGTTTGATTTCTAAAAAATTGAGTGAAATATAAATTGTTTTTGTGGGAGAGAAAATGTATTCGAACCGTTCTGGCCACGTTTGACGTGAAATTTAGTACCCTTGAGATTTCAGTTTCTCCAGTGACTTCGGTTGTATAGGCGCGGCGGAAACGGGTTCGGCGACTCTGAGCCAGAGTTAAAGGGTTAAGAAGCAATGTATGCTGCGGAGGAACACAAACAAACACATAGGCTTTTTTTTTCTTCCAAGAGAGATGATTAGTTCTTTAATTTTTCATGGGGGTTAAAATCAATTTTTCAGGTGAGATGTCAAAGAGGGTTTTAAAAAAACGGATAGAATCTTGATGGTCAGCGGCACAGATTATAAAGATTATAGAGCGGGTATGTTAGGTTACTCTCGGTTTTTTTTGTTTTAAATTGTCGTGTACAGTCAAGGTTTTTGGAATAAATTTACCCAAAACTCTTGACTGTACGCGAGAACACAAAAGTTTCCAAATTAATAAAACAAATTGTCCCGGTAAAAATATTCCGTCTGTTAAAAATTAACGCATTCCAAGGCACAAAAACAAACACACCCTACAGTAGTTAGAAAAACAGCTTTACACGCAACTATTAAAAAGAGAACTCGAAACAGTATTAAACTTTCCAAAAAATGGCAAACACGGAGAAGAGCTACATTAACGATAATAATTTATGTGGGACGTGTTCGAGTATATTAAAACGGTCATAAAAACAGGAACGCTGGAATGTTTGCAAGAGCTGCTGCTTGCGATATGAGTAGGTCTAGGTCGATTTTTATGGGGTAACTCAAAATGACTAATATAAACGGTTAATGAGAACGAGTCGGGTGACATGTTAGAAATGGGATCTGGAATCTCTGCGTGTGTTGGTGGTGTTTATTGTGATTATTTCGTGTTTTTAGTAATTTGGGCTGGTCGTGAAGTTTTTAACGATCAGGATGTTTTTTTTAAACTGTCTATTATGTGTTTGTTAAAACCACCCATTGTGTATCGTGGGTGGGTTGGTGAACAGAAAAAAAGTCTCTTTTTACGACCGAATATGCATATGCAAATGCTCGTTTACATCTGCGATTCTGATTCTCCTGTTGGACGACCCCCTTTTGAAAGAAACGCAAGTTTCTTACCTGTTTAAACTGCCGGATGGCCCCATTAAACCGCAAAGAGTCTGCGGCGATCGCTGCTATCCCTTCTGCAGGATCTGCGCGCAGGTGCCTGAGGGACGTGGAACTGTGGGGAGAAAATTTTATCAGTATTGCTATTAATGCGTGCGTTTCATCGATTTAAACACCGAACATGATACATTTTAAAAAACAAACACGACATTCAGTGACAGGTACGGTGGGTGACATGAGACGATACATTAAACGAGAGAGACAAAGAGTGACGGCTGTATATACGTGTACTAATCAAACAAACAAACACATCACTAATTGGTGCATACAGATTCGCTAATGAAGTAACACGCTCTCCCGTAATTATAAACGCATTCAATCTTCCCCCGATCCCGTTACTACAAACGCTCATCAAAAACAAAGAGCATATATATCGCTTTCCCGAGAACAAGAAAATTGGAAAAAAAAGACTCCCACTTTTTAAGCTGCTTACGATAATAATAAAAAAACAAGCTTTTTACGACACCCCATTCAAAAAAGACCCCCGATGTTACGACAGAACTATTCAAATATTCATGGCAAAAAAAAAGAAACGAGTTTTCTTCTGCGAAAGAAAGAGTGCTGAAATAAATATGACGTGGAATAAAAAGTAACGTGCAATTGTGTTCAACGGTCCCGAGAGGACGCTTCCCGAATAACGTATAAACACGCAGGGTTAAAAACATACTCGGACAAAACGTGAATAACATGCTTTTAAAACAGACAAACAGACAAAAACGGTAAAAAAAATAAAAAATCGGTGTAAAGAAAAATAGACCCCGGAACGCAACGTACATGTACCTGTGAGTCTGACAATACATGCAAGAGCTCTCAGGCTGACTATGCTGTCTCCTGATAGCTGGATCCCTCCCCCCTCCAACCCCTCCCCCAATCCCCCCAGCACCTTGAACAGGTACGAGAACAGAAGTCCCAACAACGAACCCCCCTCCACCAGGACCAGAGCAAGTACCCGTATGCTCAGTGACGTGTATAGAGTGAACACTGTCCCTGCTAGAAGTGTTCCTCGACAATTGAGCCTCCTGCAACGTCTGACTATGCTCGCATCTTCCGTAGTAACGCGATGACGGTGCGAGATACCTGTGTACACATATAAGTTTCAACAGCCCATGAATTAAATAAAACTCCATTTCCCACACTTACTACAGACCAGTATAGCACCAACTCTTTCCCGGTTACTCCACACATAAGAGAGCAAAAAAACTAATAAAAATAAAACTTTCCCCCAAACTACGACCTGTCTCTTCCACTTTCGCACACTCACCTATAACTCGTGATGAGTCCGCTTCTCTCACTTTTTTTATGTCACCTATCCCGAACGAAATGTTTAAAACGCTCGTGTGTGTAAACGCTACTAAAAACTTCCACCGCAGTGCAGCAACTGAAGCTACGGTGAAAAACTGTAATTTTGTGAAATTTGAACGCAAATTGCACTGCAATTCATTCCAATTTGCCAAAACCCGTTTAAAACCCCGTTTAAATATTCATACACGTTATCAGGAAATCAAACTCACCTATGCTTACAGCTCGGATCGTGCAAGTGCGGATTCCCAGGAAAAGACCCACCCCTCTCGTAATGAGGACCCCTCCCATCCCCCGACCCCCCAACAGCAGCAGAAGCACTATGAACAGAGTGACTAGCACTCCCAAACGTCATCTCAACATCATGAACAGTATGACTAGAGCTATCAAAACTGTTCCCACTCCTCTCGAAGCTCGCATTCCTCCCCCCAAGCAGCACCTGAACGTTATCAGGATCATCATCAGTAGAGATCATGATCGGAGGCTCATCAACACTTATCGAAGCCGAAGGCGTAGAAATAGCAGTCTGCTGGACACACAACCCAAGCGGTATCCTATTCCTCGTCTGCAGAGTAGCAACACCAGGAGGAGCGGAAGCAGGAGCACTAGCACTCGAGCTATTCCCCCCACTCCCCCCACCAGTCTCAGTATCGCTGAAATACCCTGAATTAGAACTCGTCGTAGCAGGTTTCACAGGAGCCTGTATCTCCGGCTGCAGCAGCTTCTCCGTCGAGTCGGCACGTGTCGTCTCCCTCGCAGAAGCCATATTGAACGTACCTACAAAACAAAACCGATCCAAAAATTAATTCTCTCACTTGACACAACTCACAATAATGATTTTCCAACTCCCTCGACGGATTACACACGATCCTCTCAAGGAAGCGAGCTCAGACACTACTCAAAAAGCCCCCCACGCCAAACTTCATTACAGTTTAATTGTGAGGAAGACTCCTAAAACAGGAACGCGTAAAATGGAATTAGCGTGTGTTCACAGAAATATATTTATAGCATCTCTCGCTCGGGTGGTCTAATTAGTTTATTTATGAAGCCGAAATGCTCGAGAGCATTCAAAAAAAACACATCATCGGAGAACAGATTCGATTCGCACAACCCAATTAATCCAACATTTCCATACAACCATATACGATGTATCCTCGTTACTCGCGTGCCACGAACGACGTTGAATGCAAAAAAAAAAATCTCTAAAAATCCAATATGATCGGTCACTCACAAAAACCGATTAAAACGAACACGAGAGAGAAAACTCCCCATGCAAAAAAGAATAACGTATAGCACCAACCAAACTTCCAGTTCACCGAAGAGGAAAATAGCAAAGATCTCACAATTCTCCAAGATCGCATACACAACCCAAGCGGAAGTCACATTTGCATACACGACTAAATGAACCAACATACCCATGAAAAGAAATGTAAAATTTCCACATGACCGAGCTAGATCCTTGATTACAGCAGCAACCACACACACAGTCACACACGAGAAAAACCTCAAGTAACAATAGAATTTCACAGCCAACGATCGTATTCCCGAATGCTGAGTACAAAACGTTACACACACCAAAAAAACCAAAAATTGTTCACAAAACTTCTCCAGGTGACCTCAGAACATCGGTTCAACACAATGTTTTCCTTCAAGTGACTCTGCATAAAAACTCGATGCCCAGAAGCCCTCACCTCACAAGAAAACATGAAAAGCTCTCGTTAAAAGCATCGTAATAACACTCAGAAAAAACATGACTTCCAACACATCGTTATTCCGTTTCCCCAAGCGTTCGTGAAAAAAAAATTGACTTTCCCCAGAAACATTTTTGAAAAGTGAAAAAAAAAACTCCTCATCCTGCCAATTAGCACACAAAAATAGCCGCTAAGCAAAAACAATGCACCCAACCGAACAGAAAAACAGGAGACGTGGAAAAAGAGCCCCTCCAACTAAAACTCCCCGCTGTGCACATCTCCACACAGCACAAAAGAGTCACAGAAAAGTCAATACACAGGGATTACCCATGCAGGAAAAAAAAAAGAACAAAAGAACCCGATTACTAAGCTCCCAGGTACGAGAGAACACAGTGAAAAATGACTAGTGAAAATCGACGATGAGCCATAATAGACCGAAGAGCACAACTCCCCATAAATCCACCAGAAAAAAAACCTAACCCTAATGGTTTATTAAACAGTATCGATTTTCCAGACTCGTCGAATATAATAATAAACTCTAGTTCTCCTCATTTACGAACGAAATATTGAGGAATAATAAGTACGTTCCGAAGGAAAATCAATTTTCCATCCCATAAACATCGCAGAGAGAGAAAATGAAAGCAGCAATAACCATATAATCGGGGATTATTCAGGTCGCTCCACGAAGGCCCTGCACCTGAACATCCGGTCCAAGAAAAAACTACAAATATGCCCCAAATTCTCAGCTAAAAGAAAACGGGTAAACTGACCAAAAACACGACATCTACACAACGAACCAGTCCGTTAGACTCTCAAGCCTATTTCAAAAGGAGAAAGAAACTTGTCGTCTCCGTTGAGAAGAGGACGTCGAGTGACAGCCAATCCGACTTTCACCAAAACTTTTCCCAAAAAAAAGAAAACCTGTCTTGTAACGACGAAAACCTCACTCTCAACCGCGCTGACTGACTGTCGCGAGAGAACGTAAACAACAACGTAAGAACTATCATTTATGTATGTAAAAAGAAGAACCCGGAGAAAGCGAAATTAAATGAGTGACGGTCTGTCGAACACTTCCACGCGCACACATACCAAAACTCAGAAAACACAGCTCAATCCCCACCAATTAAAGACAATTCATTAAATAATGTTTACATTACGATGCTTCAGTATCAAACAACTCACTCATCCACACCAAATAATCATACTTAAAAATAATAACCCTTTTTGTCGGGCAAGTACAGTTCCAGAAAAATATCTCCAAAGTTCACAGAAAAACACACCATTAATTAAAGAGTAAAAATACACACAAAAAAATGGATTAAAACAAGTTCCCTCTCGCGTAATCATGATCCCACGTAGCGCACAACTTTTTTCATCAACTTCTTAAAAAACGGGGAAAACGTAACGAACCGTTAATGCGAAATTTCCTCCAACTTTACCAGTATAAAAAAAGTTCTGCTTTGCATACTCACACGTTCTAATTACCAGAATACAAGGTATGACGGAGGAAACCGAGAAATGATAACAGAAAAACTTTTCCATTTTTTCCTTGAAAAAAAAATGGACACTTTAAAAACTAACCTTACACGACACGTCACAATCCCAATCACCAGCAGATGTCCAACATCCCACATCACAATGCAACTATCAGAAAACATAACCCCGATTATTTGAATAACTGCAGCCCACAGATAAATTGCAAAACCCCGAAAAAAGTTAATACTATCCAAACGTATTGCAACATCCCGAATTTAATTGCCTTTGGGATTCTCCCCACACACACACACGAACACGAGAGATAGTGCAATAACAACCACGCGTGTTAAGAATACATACTGTAGAATCACCACACTGGGAAAAATTTCACCTGACTTTCTCCACCATCCTACTGACTCTATAACTCCTCAGCAAAGACCCCACCGAAGACAATGGATACCCCAAAATAAGAATGATATCGTAACCGATTATTTTCACAGAGACCAATCGTCAGGATAGTGCAAAAGGTTATGCGTATCCTCGTACTAACACAATTAAGGTGAAAGCACCCAGCCGCTTTTATTGCAACTAATCCCTCTCAGTGAGCAACCGTTCCCCACCAACAGCAATAACGATTCGTCTAAAACCCCCATGCGAAATTAACTTAAATTACCCTCCATTATCCACCAAACGATATAGCGAGAAAACGAATAATTTTAACAGAGGCACGAAAACGTCTTCTCCAAGAGAGAAATGAGATACGGTACTCAAAAACCCACAAGTTAATTTACATTCGGCACAAAAGGAGCTTCTGAAACAAAAACGAAATAACATGCACACAAAACCTAAACGTTCGTTTCCCCTACGATCCTCCAAGAACTTCCAAAAACCTCCAACTAGATACTCCAGAGATCCCGATCAAAAAACACGAGAACTTAAACACACATAATAATAACCCCACCACCATCCGATACAAGTCAATTTCCAACGAAAACATTAGAGCAACAAATTTCCAGGTACAAAATACTCCCCAAAATAAATTGAGATCGCAAACAAAGCCCCCACTGTTGACATTTTAGCATGTTGACAAGAACACACAGAGAGAACCCGAATTTTAATGAGAAGATGCAAACCCCATGTAATAGAAAATGAAAATATGATTACCGCATACAGGAATCCCATTATAAACACGTAAACGAGATTGAAAGGGCAGAGAGAGATTCGATCGATGTAATCAAATTGAACCTCTCCGTGACCCATTTACCGTTAAAAAACACTCGACCACTATACCTGGGCCAGAGAGAGAGTAAAAAACCGGTATAAATTGAATAAAAAAGTCTAGTTTCCAGCGCAACAACACGAGCCTACAATTACTAGGAAGAAAATCGCCGACCAATAAACATAACCGTAAACGACGCGTGTAACACAGAAGCGTTGTCACGGAAATTATGCTTTATCCGCTGCAGTGTTATTATGTAACACGCTGGTGGGATGCCACTGGAGAAAGTGATAATCGTGATTGCGGCCATTACACCGCACATTGTCCAGCGCATTTTTGTCAACGAGAACTTTGCATCCCTGTGTAAACGGAATATGACATTTGACATTGCAGCAACGACAGTGCCCATCCCACATTTCGTGGTCAGCGATCACGTAGTAAAGTCACTTTAAAAAAAAAACACACCCGAAGGACAAATACCCGATGCACTCTAAAAAAAACCGTTACAAATAATTTATTAAAAATTTACAACTCCCATCCGCTCAAGAGTACGAAAAAGAAGATCCAATTTCCACAAAAGACCCGAGAAAATCCATTAAACCCGTCCCGCGTCACTAATGAAAGCCCATTTACCCGCGCATTTACGTGAGATGGGAAAAAAGCATTAACGCGATTACTTGCACGTGTGTGCCCAGTGATAAGTTTGGAAATTACACTCACACAAAGCGACTCACCCATCAGACCCACTCATCATCCAAAAAAAGAGAATCTTTCGAAACGCACCTATCAGCTCAGCCAGCATAAAACACACATCATTAGCGTAAAATCCTCCAGAATTAAAATCACCACACACGTTAATCTCATCCAAAAATCCGTTAACGAAAAAAAATTGCTTGGTATTCATTTTGACGCTCAAGAGATAAATCCGCATAACGGAGCAGCAGCAGCAGCACACCAGAAAGAAGATACGAAAAGTAAACGAGAAATTCCACACAAATCTGTACGAAGAAAGCTCTCGTGTATAAAAACTGCTATATAGCTGCTATAACAACCAATAACAGAGTTGACATTTTCCAGCCACTACTCCACATATAAAAAATCAATTTAAACCAGATAAAAGGAAGATCTGAGAAGTGCCGTCGTCACAGACTTAAAGAATCTCAGAATACAAACGCGATCCTTAAGCACACGTTCCAACCAGCGATAACAGATTTAAGAGATAATGGATACTCCAGGAATACGAAAATAATTCCTCATTATCCGCGCGTCAGAGAGCGCATCCTTGAAATTAAATTCCAATTAAAATCAAAATGAAGAGCGACAATAGAAACTCATTACCCGTTAATTAAAAAAATCCGTCTTAAAGAAAAGCAGCGGAACAATAAACGGAGCAGCACAATAGCTAACGAACATAAAAGTCACTCTCGAGATGGCTACGTATAATTACTCCGCATAACAAAGGAATGTTCGTAAAAAAATGCGAATTATGACAATGAAGAGATGTCAATTTCGTAAAAAATGTATAAAACTCGGTCACTGGATATCATCGCTTCAACTAGAGAACCCAGATACACAACGATGAGTGATGAGAGCACAGATCCTCTTCAACCGTTCATCACAGTAAAACAGAGAAACACACGAGAGTTTATAATATCGCCTCTGTGTTTCTTGGCTCCCAGCCACGTAATATAACTATTTTTAAAAACCCACTCGACAAGCCTACTACTCATCGCGATTCATAAATTTTGCAAAAAAATATATAAAAACGCTCAAGTGAAAGAAACCCGTAAGCACAGTCACAATAGCACGATAGCCCGGAGGAAATTGGTCGAGAAAAAAGTATCCTCAATTATTCATGCAAACCCGTAACACGGTCATTGATAAGTCACGAGTGTGTGCAAAAAAATATAAAAAAATGGATAAGTTTCCCATGTTCTTATGAGTAGTAGCAAAAACTTCTCCAACACGACATTATAATAAAAAACCGCCTCGGGTGAATTTTTGGAGAAACTTTTGAATTTATTATGAGGATGGTAAAAACACCATGATTATTGCAGGAGTGCTTTATTGTTATGATCTTTAATACTAGGCAAGAATTATGAGGCTTCTTTTGTATCGCGTTTAAGTGCGATACTTGGACCATAATTTGGTAAGTGTACGTTTTTAATGATATATGAGATCAGGGGAGAGTTGGAGGAGCGCATAAATTCGTTAAGGAACTGGAGGGGGAGTGTGCATCGAGTAATGTTTCATAATTACTTGGATATCATGTTTCTTCGTTGCTATGGGGTTTATGGTACTTTTTTGTGGTGGGGATTTTCTTGTTCTTTTGGGCGTGGGTTTCCTGGGTGAATTCTTATTCTTTTGAATTGATGATGCTATAGCTACATTACAATGTTTGACGCATAAAATTATGATAAAGTGTACGAGACAGATTAATACACGAAAACATGGGATTCTGGGGGAAAAACAGAATAAAAAACTCGAAAATACCGACGTTAATGAAATAGTAATGAGATTAGAAAGCATCAAAAGTAGTAAAAAGCATGTTCAAATCCATTAAAAAAGAACAATCAATAGTTATCAAAACTTCCGATCTCATAAATTAACCGGTTCATTTCCTTCCATTAACTGAATGACGTACGTTTCGTTCGTGGCAAAACCGTTAGTTTTTATGATGATGTGGCATATTGTCGTTTTTCCTATGAAAAGAACGAGTATATGATGGAAAAAGTGCCCGTCCGCCTGAATTATTCATCTGATCAATAGGAGGAGAGTCGTGTAAACCGCAATTGTTTGACGAGAGAGAAACTGATGAGCGAGCAGACAATAGAGCGAGAAAAACGAATACAGTTTTTGGTGGTAAAAAAAAGCGAAACAATTTATTAGATGGAGAAAATTGAGTTGGTGTGTGGAAGTAGCGGCAAACATTACCTGTCTAAGCGGATAATTCTGGATGTCATGTTATCCCGAGTTGGATGTTTCTCGAGCACATCAATTTGAGAAATTAAGGCTATCCGTCACCATTGGATACGGTTGAATTAGAACGCTATTATTAAGTGGCTGCCACCAATTATCTCGACGGAAAATGGAGGAAAAAATTAAATAAGACGGTACTCAAGTTTTCACTCTCTCGTACCAGCTGGAAAACAAAAGGCTCGAAACAGAGTGACAGCTACTCTGGATCGATTACGCAATATAACTTACGTCCAGAGGAAGAAAATTTTTTAAAAGCTTTTATCTGTAAACACGGAATTATATGGACGGAAAAAATGATGATTTATGCAACACGACTCTTCCCCCGTGACATTTTCGTTTCTCTCTCTACGCCCATCATCCTACAGAAAAGAAACTTAGCATAATGGTGTGTAGGTTAAGTGAATACTCACCTGGAAATTCGACGATGATTGACGTATAGGTCCACGAAACACGTACTTCCCCGATGATAGAATGTTTGTTTTCACTCCCTGATTACACGTTACACTAAATTATCTTGTGGAAAATATAGCACACACATTAGCTGGTGCTGAGGAGAGTCTCTAGCAACACCCCCATCACAGCGTTTAAACTCATGCAAATTCATCACGATACTACTACAGTTCCACTTTTTTTTCTGGGGGATGTTAAGAATATTAGACTGAACACTAATTTTGTAAAGTTTATTAAAAACTAATCAATCCGTTATCATGATGCAACTCCTCCATGATTTTCTCCTTAATAATACGCACAAAATCAAATATTTTTTTAATAACAGAGGAAATTTGCAGAACGTTCCCAGTAATAACCAGACAGAGAGCCACTGAAAAGCAGCAGCTCTTGAGTCGACGACAACTCACACAAGAATCACGATACTAGAGCTCAACTCTCCAGGCTTTTCTCTCCCCGAGAAAACTGAGAGCTGCTCTAGAGTGCTGCTACGCTTCTATATGCTCGAGTAACACTGCGTTCTTTTGAGGTTTTCTGAGTTTTTCTCTACTAGCAGGAACATGAAAGTCAGGTTTATTTTATTCACTATGTGTTCTCAGCAAATACTTGAAGAACCGTATGCGTTCTATCAAATATCCCACTATTTTCTGCTGTGCTTGTACATTTTATATTTCCCCATTTTAAACAAAAACTATGAGCCAACCGTATTGGAATTTAGCACCGTGTTCTATCTCAACTCATCGAGGATTTTTCTTCACCTAAAAATACCGTCAAAACAAGAGAGACAGAAAGTCTAGTTTGATGAATCAGTATGTAGCAGCGGAATGGATAAAAAATAGTAAATAATGCAGGTATATTGCAAAGTACACCAATCTGCACCCGTTGTCACCGTCTTTAAATGCTCGTGTTCTATGGATCCCCTGTTTGAGGAGAATTGGAGTTGAAAGCGCACGCCATTTTCAACGGCACACTTTCGGGTTTTTTTTTTCTTGAGAAAAACCCCGCACAGGTGTGCTCTCATAGTAGAAAAGAAAAGTTTCCATGAGGACACTACTACTAGCAAGAAATATAGACAATTTACATGACAGTATTTCTCAACGTGATCATTATGCAAGAGTATACACGCATAAGCGAACAGGGAGTGTTGTGAAAGAAGAGAGAGAACGGCTTCCTTTGTTGTTATGACAAAAGATGATGTTACTTCCGATGGCAACGATATATTATTATGAAACGTAATAACGGGAGGTTTTTTTAGTGCAAGTTCTTTTTCTCTCTCTGGATTTCTCTCTCAGAAGTAATATTGCTGCTGTGGGAGGTGCTCTCAATACGTAACCGTCTGTTTTATTAGTTTCCATGAGGATCACAATAGAATCATACTCAATATATTTCGTTGCCAATATGTTCGTGTTTTCAGTCATCCTGGTTTTACTACAAGCTTTATTGTACGATAAAAAGTTTTCTTCCCCCACCATAGAAATCCATTGAAAAACGTTATTGTACAAATGTTTCGTTATTTTGTTACTGCACAACACTGTCAGTCAGGTGGAGCAACTCGGGTACCCTGATAGACAGGTATTTTGAATTATTCAAGTGCGTCTCTGAATACCTGACGCTGACTGACACTATCCGGCTGCCTTTCTCAGTTTCTCAGAAACTAAACTTCTCCACCATGATTGATCGAATTATGAGTGTGTGTAAACAATAAAAAATCGCATGTATAGAATTAAAAAAAGCATTCCAGTTCGTTACACTTCAACGTGACGCTTAAGAGAAAACGCAGTCAAGTTTGAATGCGATAAATCAAGGATGAATAGAAACTTAATTCCGAGATTACATTCTTATCCCTCATGCAATTTCCGTGAGAAGAAGCAAAAAAAACCCGAGGTGCTAGAAATTAATCTGGAGAACGCAATGTTACACACAACCTTAGTCCAGTTTCACTAATTTATGCAGTAGCTGTACACACAGAGAAAATTCCCCCGACTGCTAATGACAAGACTTTGTATCGATCTTCAGATGAAAACCACAAACCCCGTGTGTTAGCCTATTGAAATTGCTTATTCATCAACACACGAAAACAACACCAAAACGAATAACCGCACACACGACATACCGTAACAAATTGGTAGGAATAATTTGTTGTTGTACAAGTATGTAGAGAAAAAACTTTTTCCCCCGTACAATATTAAAGCGAAGCATGATGCATGATTCATAAACCCGAAGTTCCTCAAAACTTGTGATACACAGCACAACGATTCCTGAATATTACATAAGCCTGCATATAAACTATGAAGAAAAAAAACTTCCAAGTAACAGCTTGAACACATGAATATGCACAATTTGTCATGAAGAAAAAAAACACCGCCTCACGTTTCAAATATTCATTAAATTTAATCACTCGTGTATCCCCGTGTACGATTCTATTAAACAAGATGAAGAGCAAAACTAACTGTAATAATCCCATAAATCAAAAACCCTACCCATCAACCAGTGAAAAACCCTGTCTGATTAACGCTTACCCCAATGCATCATGATATTGTATCAACACTAATAACGTCGTAACCCGACACCGACAGGATCTCTGGATTGCACATTGTACGTGCGAAACTAGGAAGAAAGAACACAGTGAGGTAATACATCACGCTCAGGGAAAAGTAGAAACTCACACACAACCTTTCATTTTAATACTACCACTCATTCATCAAGTTGTGCTTTTATTTTAGTATCTCTCTCCGCGTTTTGTAGTAGTAAACTGGTAATCAAGCGACAGAGTGGATATATACTCTCAAGAGTCAACGTATGGGTTCATGATGAGGAGTAGTCATGTCTTTGTCATGTTTCTTCCAGTTTCTTCACTTGCATTTGTAGTTTGTTGAGATTTATGATCTCGTGTTGTGTGTCTGTTTGTCTTTGGAACTTACGTCTGTAATTTTGATTCCGTTAAGTAGCGAAAATAAGCATAATTTGTAGCCAATTTGTCAAACCAACAAAAAATTGTCATCGATTTTTCCCCCATAATCATCAAATCATGGAATAAAAGGTCACAAAGCCAGTGCAACTCCAACTTGTAGATAGCAACTTCCCAGAAAAAATAACATAACCCACACGTTAACCCACTCCGCTACATTTCCTTTTCCCTCCACCAAATAACCAGTACATACACAGTCCGTGATGAGATTACCAATTCCCAGCACGTGTACACTCACAGCAGCACTCGAGAAAAATGGGAAGAAAGCCTTTTTACTTAATGCGAATAAAAAAAACGCCTAAAACCGGATATGATTCCGCTTTCTTTCTCCCATAAACGCTATTAACTACAACGTGCCCTGAACAAACCAGCCAACAAAAACGACAAAAAGGAGAGAAAAAAATGATAAACCGATTTGATTCTTCAACGCGTGTACGCGGGATAAAAAACATAACGAGTTAATTTCGCTATATTGATTTCACCGTAAACAATAGGATAGAAGTGGAAAAGGTGCTTACAGGTCAACAGACGAGACTCCTGGAAAAAAAATCCGCGACAAGGTGAGTCGCGAAAAAAGAGATTCTGAACGTAACACTACATCCCTCCATAAATCTTCCCTGACAAACTCCAACGCGAAAGGGAATCTCTTATTGTGTTTCTCAGAGAAAAGACGGATAGTTTCATACCTATCAACCCGTGACCTGGTCGGAATCCGTTTTACACCCGGGTTATTTATTCCTCTAGACTAAACCTGTCAGCTCAAATATTTCGGACGCGAATAAAAACCTACTTTTTTCAATTTCTTTTCTGTATTCTCTATCTGTGTAACAAATCTCACCAGATGGGCCACGAATTGTGTTTGAAATTCCATTCAAATTCAGAATCAATAGAGAGAAATCCAGGTCAATCAAGATCTCTCGTTGATTTATCATCACGGAAAATTAGATTTCCACATAGTATCGTTTGTACATGTTAAAAGCGTATTTCTCTCAAATTTGAAACGTACACTCACCTGTCATGCGATTCTTTGTGTCATACTCACTCCCGTCGAGTGTCCTTGTTCCCCGATCGACTACTGGCAGATCAGAGAGAAAAGCCCTGAAGAGGAGAAAACGCAAACAGGAACAGATTTTTCTTTTGAAGTTTTCGTACACACGCGGATTCGAAACCACTTTGGATTTATGCATAATTAAAATGCGTTATTTCGCTGATATGTTCATGGATGGGTTTACCTGGATGTTTTTCACCGAGTTTTGAAAATTGAATCTGAGCTGTTGTGTGGGGAAAAAATAATATCCCAATAAACCGATATATATAACATGTTTTTCGGGAGATGCCATCCAGACAAAAGAAATATTTCGGCCTAGAGCACTCAGAATTCACTTAAAGTTTTCTCAGAGTTTCATTAACTGTGAATTGTAAGATTGGAAGTTTCAGGAAATCTTTTATTTGAGCCTCGTGTTTCCGCTTCAGGGGAGATTTGTGCTACATTTTCTTGATGATTTGCTTTTCATCATTTTAACGGGGATCTTTTTTTACGTGGGATAGAGGAACGATATGTTTGTGAACGAATTTGTGAGCTCGTGTTGATGAGTTTCGAGGTGGATTGTGAACGAACGGAAGAAATTCGCGATTGTGCTTTCACGTAGTGTCGAGAAACTACACTGTTTCCGGTTGGGGAAAGTGTGATGTTCTGACGTTCACGGGTTTGATGGTAGAGTGTGGTGTTGAGGATGTGGGTTTGTGGGGAAAGTGAGACTGTTTGGAGAAGCCTCATAGTGAGTAACGTTTCGGTGAACAAAGTGCTGTGGAGACTTGGGGCTAGTTGGAGTGTTCTTTGGGAAAGAGCGGGAATTGAATTTGTTGGAGATTTTTTTTTGCATTTTAGGTAGATGATGTTTAAAACGTGTGCATTTAAAGTGCATGAAAACTGTTGTGATTTTAAATGCAAGTTTCAAGCATTTTAATACTGAAGACTGAAGTTACATGACTGTGTGTTTCTTAATTGTGATTTTTTTAAACTGGACAATTTGGAATTACTAGTCGGTTAAAATGTGTACAAGCTGACAATTAACTGGCTGTGAAAGTGGAGTTTTTGTTCCACCGAGAACTGATTACTGACGAGGTTTCCCCCCCTTCAGATTTGTGACGATTCTGGATTCTGAATTTTGGTAAATAAAAGTTAGTTGTGACTAAAGCCGTTTACATTCAAACAGTTAATTTTTATAACTCGTTTTCTATCAATTTTCAGGAGGTCCATTTTTAAACTGGTTATGCTCACTATTGACAAGGTATGATCATTGAAATAGTCACTTGTGTATGTAATTGTTTAAAAAATCCAGTTGAAAAATAATCTTATTTTCTTTGCTATTTGCAGTGCCAATCGGATTGGGATATCACGCAGCCGCGTTTATCATTCCATCTTTCCAACGTTGCTGATAATATGTTCTGGTTAGTGATTGAATGAATTAGCATT
Source organism: Willowsia nigromaculata (assembly GCA_034700605.1). Classification (NCBI taxonomy): domain Eukaryota; kingdom Metazoa; phylum Arthropoda; class Collembola; order Entomobryomorpha; family Entomobryidae; genus Willowsia; species Willowsia nigromaculata. The sequence goes on from JAQIXX010000965.1 coordinate 38,842, forward strand.
CTAAAAATCGTACTTCAAAGTCGTATTTTCTAATAATTGCAATCATTTTTCTACAGACCCACATCACAATTCATCAACCGCATGCGCCTCATAATCCCAGCACGCAACCTCCACCGCTGCATCTCCACACACCTCCAAAAATACTCGAAAAACATGGACCCCAACTCTCCCAAAACATGTACCCAAAGCGCCTCCCCAAACCCCCTCACAGAGCTCGCAGATATAACGCTAAACCCCGACTCGGAACCAGACTCCCCACCACCAACCCCAAAACCCTCAGAATACGCAACCCTAAAGCACCAGAACTACGAGAACATGAGGTTGTGGAACGAGGTCACAAAATCCGGAACGACAAAGGTCCCATACCCGAAGCCAAAGATAATCAGGAGCAGGAACCTTACAGACGCGACGGCAGTGTTCCAGTGCAACGCTTGGGACGACGTCGAGTGGGATGATGAGATGAAGGTCAGGGCGGAGAAGATGGTGAGCGAGCACCTGAAAACGAAAATGGACAGCGAGAGGGTGGAGAAACTGGAGACTGATGCGTGGAGCTACTGGGACGAGTTCTACGGGGTTCACAAGAATAAGTTCTTCAGGGACAGGAACTGGCTGTTCTCGGAGTTTCCGGAGCTCGAGAGTCCGTATGGTTCTAGTGTAGAGTCTAGCGAAAGCATCCTCAGTACGCTCAGGTCCAACGAATCGTTCCCCGGCGAGAACTCAAAGTTCAAGGTCCTAGAAGTAGGATGCGGTGTGGGCAACACAGTCTTCCCACTACTAGCCTCAAACAACAACCCCCACACGTACGTGTACTGCTGCGACTTCTCCCCACAAGCCGTACAAATAGTACGAGAAACCCAGCAGTTCGAGCAATCAAGGTGCACCCCATTCGTCCTAGACATAACAGACGAAAACGCACCCACCCCATTCCCCCCAAACTCGATAGACGTGATAACAGCGATATTCGTACTATCAGCAATAACCCCAGAAAAGTTCAAATCTGTGATAACGAACCTACACAGCTACGTGAAGCCAGGAGGCCTAGTACTATTCAGAGACTACGGAAGATATGACCTAGCCCAGCTAAGATTCAAAGACGGACGCTGCATAAGCGAAAACTTCTACGTGAGAGGTGACGGCACGAGAGTGTACTTCTTCACCGAGCAAGAGGTCGAGTCACTATTCATCAGCGAAGGGTTCGAGAAGCTAACCCTCATAGTAGACAAGCGACTGCAAGTGAACAGAGGAAAGCAGCTGAAAATGTACAGAGTATGGGTGCAGGGGAAATTCAAAAAACCCATATCGCAACAATGAGCTTCTTCGCCCAATAATTCACGCAGTTTCCCCATTTCGTGACAACAATAAATTGTGCGTACTTTTGTTGTGGCACGCAGAAAAAAAACCTGAAACGATCAGGTTCAGGGTGATATATGGACGTAAAATAAATTATGAAAAAGAAACTCGAAGATTTTTCATTTGAGCATACAACCCATCTCACACAAACACACCTGGATACACAATCTCGAGAACGGATCTCCCCCTTCTCTCCTCAACAATCATCCTTTCATCACATCCTGCAACTCCGACACTCTTCAGACCCATAATAATATTTTCTTCACAGAAGAAGCAACACAGCATGCATCCCCGAAAAGAATCTCATGTGATGACGAGCCGTTTAAGAAAAAGAATGTGTTGTTTATACGCGAGAGTAATGATGAGTACACTTAATCTGATTGTCAAGCAGAGTGTTTTCTTACCAACGAGGAAAAAAAATATGTAGACATCTCGTTGACGTGTAGACATGTTTCTTATTTACATTTTAAATCCATACTTTAAATATCGGTTGGATAATTATAGGAGCCACACATGCCTCGAGCTCGTAAAATGCAGATGCATAATGTGTGCTACTTTATTGCGTCAGTTGCTTGTGCAATCGGAAACTTGAGAGAGTATTCTCGCTATCGTCCTTTTTTGGAATCATATAAGTGGGGTGTAGTAAAAATTGATGGGTTTAAACTGATATGGACTTTTTTTTTTGAAAATGCGATCGAGTTGTTGATGCTAATTAGGATTTACATATGAATGGGGACTATGTTTGCTGGGTTTAATGGGTGTTGAGAAGTTGCGGTGGAGGTTGGTTGGGTTGTTGATCGGGGGATTATTGTTGAGAAACTTTTGTTTTATTCATTAAAAGTTTTCAGAGTTTTAATCGCATTGACTATTGCTCATCTCCATGGTAACGTAACGTATATTATCATTTAACATTAAAATACAGACAGACAGACAAGCATAGCAACATAAACGTAAAAAAGAAACCCCACCACTATCTCGTCTCCCGATCATTAAGTTCCAAAATACGAGCTAATCTCGTGTAAAAAATGATCTGGTTCAGCAGCATGATCTCCACTCAAAAAAGATGCACACACATTAACACAACCATCCAAAAACATCTCAAAGAAGATCCACCATCCAAAAGAAGACACTAAAGTATCCGACCAAAAATCCATGCAAAAAAAACAGCACATCACCAAAACACTGTTATAAAAAAACAGTCTTGACATTAGAGAAACAACATAATTGTCCGCTTTGACGCTTCCCCGTCATCATGCATGCATAATAAAAACTCATCAAATTTCATATATATTTTTTCGCTGAGCTTGACATCAACCTCATAAAAATAAAAAACCTCATGATTTCTTAATGGCTTCTCGCTCCTGGCGTTGATTTCGCATTCTCATGAACTCATGATCACTGGATACTTTTATTACGCGACATTGATTCCCCATGAAAATTTGGGTTTATCACTATTCGAAGGTGAAATTACACAATGGGAAACAATAGGGTGTTATATTATTTCCAGCCAAAGAGTTTTTGACTCTGACCCAAAAAAACTACTCATCCCTGGGATTCGTAATAAAAGTTGCTTTTTTTAAGAGAAAAAACTCAAAATAAACGATTCTCCAGAGAGCTTAAGTACACGCAGTTCAAGTACCGGTCATTAAGAGAGAAAAACGCATAAAAACGAAAAATCCTCCTTTTACCTCACGGTCACAAAAGAGGATGCTCATTGCTCACCCTTCTTCTTCGTAAGAAGCGTAGTAATAAAATGCTTACTATGATCATAATACCTTGAGAAAGAAAATACACACGAGAAGAAACACATCAACGTAAAGAGAGATGTGAAATAAAACTCAAGCGGATAACATGATCCTCTGAGTAGACGAGTAACAAACTTCTCAGAACGCTGATGATGACTATACACTCGTCCGGCCCGTCTCGCACAAGAAGCACATCATACTTTGAGATGTAAAAAAGGACGTTTTAATTCGATTGCACACAAACGTCCATAGTTTCACAAAAAGTTCCCCAGCGTTTTTTTTCTTCATAATAATCAACGATGATAGTTAGACGAGCAAATCTCCTCTTGTCCATAGTGTACCTGTTCCAGATCCTGAACCCGTGTTCATCGCAGATATCCCAGTGCCCACTGAGATGCCTCTGCTTCCGCACCACCGTCCGGTGCATGTTCCTCCACCT